>ML818675.1:29458-81584 GCA_009831015.1 Picea engelmannii | reverse complement strand
TATTTAGTTATCTCAATTGTTATAAACTAATTAAATTGTATTTTTAACATAATATAATATTTTTTTGATATTATATCTTTTTATAGTTTATAATTATTATAGTTGTATCTTATGTATTATTATAATAATTTTATATTTTAAACGTAATATATATATTTTTTTAAGTGAAAAAGGGGTGTTACCTGATATGTTATATTAACAAAAATACAGAGAGATACAGTAGTACCGCTGCCACCAAATGTGTCGACATTTTACCGGAAACCAGCACAATTTGGGTCACGTATGTTGCTTCTAGGAAAAAAAACAAAATATTGTTTCGCCATCTGTCCTGCCCGAAGGAAACCAGGAAAGATGGCAATATATCTTCTTGAATTTGAACAACAAGATTAAAAACTAGACTAATAAAGATAAGCTCAAATACTCGGTGACCTATCATCCTCATCCTCCTGCCACTCTGCTCTGGTTTAAATGACAAACGACTGGGTGCATGTTGGGCATTTTCGATTCACTAGGGCATTGAAGTAAGCGTCCAGAAGCATATCCAAACATTGTCCCGTTAGGATGGCTTTGTTCACCTGGTCTACCATTTGTCCTCGAAGTTCAAACACTAGTTCCAGGTGTGTCGCGTGGAGGAATGGTGGATGGGCACTGGAGCGTGCATGAATTCCTTTTGTGTCTGCTTCGCCTGGGTTATCCTTCTCTGCTTCTGCATTGGCGTCGTCTTTGTCCATGGATTCAATGTCTGTGTGGTGCACCATTACTGCATAGGTCCTTTGTGAGACCACAATCATGCAAGGCATTTACTCAATATAGCATGTTGGGAGATCCTCACAGAGCCTCCCCCTTGTTTTGTCTCTTGCCTGAGGCTCCAGGGAAGTCAGGGTGTCTTCTGTGTATGGTATTTCCTCTATTTAGTAGCTTGGGAAATCCTCTTCAAGATTTCCCCTTAAGCTACTTCGAGCTTGAGATTCAGGCACAATTGGGGGATTTTCTTCTTTCTTAATGTCTGTGGGCTGCCAATTATCCAGTGCTGGTGGGGTGTGAGTGATCTTCTCCATTGCAGACTCAATTGTAGGAGCATGGAGTGTGAAATGGGTGACCCTCGCTCTTTGACAAAGAATGGAGTTGGCCATCGAGAGTGCTCTTTCCATATGTTGTCTCCTCTCGCGATGAGTAGCATGGATGTGTCAAGATGACCCATGACGAGGCTTGCCTTGCTCCCGAGGCATCGTGGAAGAGGAGTGAGTGTAAAAGTCACCAGGGCTCAGAAAAATCACCAGGGACGGGACGCAAAGAGAAACACACCAGAGCTTAAAGTCGGTGGGGAGTTGCAGAGCAACGATGAGTTGACTGCGACCAGACCTCTTTGCTTTCAAATTCTTGTGGGATGACTGCACCTGGCTTCGCTTTAACTCTACCATATTTAATGCTTGCAGTGCCAGCCCTTTCGCACGAGGGAGAAGACACTCACCTGGAGGTCTACTGTAATGGCATGCTCCCATCGTTAATGTTGAATAGATGGGGAGCGGCCTACCGCATTTAAACCTTGGCTAGGCGCGATGCTGGATGACAATGTTGCACAATGTGTCAGCCCATCTGAGGCATTTTAAACTTAATATATTATTATAACTATATTTTAGATTTGATATTCTATGTCCCTTGTCCCATAAACAAGAGGTTTCATACACCAATTTGGTATCTAGCTTGGCTTGACCTTAAAAATACATTATTGTTATTTCAGTCTTAGTGGACTTTAATCACCATCATAATCATCACCATCATATTTAATTATCTCACTTAATTTAGACGAATTAGATAATTAAATTATATTTTAAACATACTCTAATAGTTTAATTTTTAAAACAAAATATCATTTTATATATTTGTAAATATATCTTATAATTATTATAATAATTATATTCAAAATTTATCATTTCATATTTTTATGGTATAACATTTTATGGGAATGGAAATGGAGTGAGGTACAATTTTTATATTTATAGGAACTTTTATAATACTTATTATTTTGAATCCATAATACTCAACAAGTAGAGCTAACCCATTAAGCTATCTTCATAGTATAATATAATATAACATTTAAAAAAAATGTAAATTAACATTTATTTATAACTAAACCATTAAGTAACATTTAAAAAAAATAAAAATAAAGATTTATTTTAGAATTATTTTTTAAGTTTTAGTTTATTTTAAAATAATTTTATTTATTAAATTTTAAAAAATTTGTTTTTAAAAAAAATATATTCCCTAAAAAAAATATAATATTATTATCTTATTTACCATTTTAATATAAATTGGCTATTTCCACTAATTTTTAATTTACTATATAACACATTTCTTTTTTTAATCAATATTTTAAATTCTCTTAAACATATATATTCATTATATTCTAACACTAATTTTTAATTTATTATATAACACATTTCTTTTATTAATCAATATTTAAATTCTCTTAAATACATATATTCATTATATTTTAACAAGAATAAAAGGTTATGTTTTAATTTTTCATATAATTTATAGAATTCAATATATTATAATTTTTTTTTTCTTTTTTAAATTAATTGAACATCTATAATATTAATTTTTAAAATATAAAATAATATATTTTATTAAGCATCATAAAATACAAAATAAAACCTATAAACAAACTTATTAAATATATTATTTTGTCTTTTTTATTCTCTTAACTAACTTTCGATGATGATATACTCCAGTATGAAAATGGGGTGATGATAGTTTATTGTTTAGAGAATTAATTGGTTCACCTACTTTACTTTAAAATAAAGTGAATGTTTGATATTTAAATTTTCATTATACAAAGGTTGTGATTATCTAATCTTTTCATTGTTGAATGTTGTTTGGTTCTACGTTCTATTTAAAGCTCATGTTAGTTTATACAATCTAGTATCGAGTTGTTCCGCCAAATTAGCGGAAATCGAAGAAGGTGACAGATTGTGATGTCATGTCAAAAAAGAAAATCCACTATCTTCCCCGTCGAATGAAAACCAGGGCAGGTGGCACATTCCAGTCTGTGCAACATTGTGCTAGGAAACAAAGATAGACAGAGGACGTAGACTTTAAATTAAAGACATAACTATAAAAATTCTTTTTTACAATGCAAGGAGCCAAGATGAGAGTGCTTGTGATAGCCAAGCCAAGTAAATTACCCATTTTCACCCTAGGTCATGTCGCTCGGGTCACCACTAAGGGGGTCGTTCCTGCGCTGGAGCATGAACGGCCTGACACAAGTAGGACACCTCTAAGTTGCTGGTGAGTTCGAGTAGGCCTTGTACAACATGTCAATTCTTTGATGCATGAGGGTGTCTTGGTGAATTTGGTCAACAATAAGTCTTATGACCTAAAAAACGAGAAGTAACTATTCCAAATGGAAGAAGGGAGTTGGTTCCTGATTGAAATCTGGTAGTGTCGAGAGTGGTGGTGGCGCTAAGACTGGACCACCCTTTTTATCTAAAGAGATGAGGCAAAAAAGCATGGATGATCACAACAAAGATGCTTTATTTGAAAGAGGGAGTCCCCAAGACAAATACCTTGGTAGGCCTTCAAGGTGGAGATCGAAATCTATAGGTAGATCTGAGACTCCAAAAAAATCTTTGAAGAAATGTTGGAAGTGTGGTAAAACAGGGCATTATAAGAAAGATTACAGGTCTAAGAAGGTTGAAAAACCAAAGGAATCTGATAGTATCTCTTCCACAGAGGCAAAAACCTCCACTGAAGAAGGAGGTGATGTTTACCTAGCATCTACAAGTACACATGAAAACCTTGATGTATGGTTGATCGACTCGAGTGCATCATACCATGTGACTCCTCACAGGAAGTGGTTCTCTAAATATGAAAAATATGATGGTGGTGACGTATTCCTAGGAGATGACTTGACAACAAGCAACTTGGGACGTGGAAGGGTTAAGTTGTTGCTAAAATATGGAAGGATTAGAAATCTCCCTTGGTTTCTGCACATTTCAAAACTAGCCAGGAGCGTAATATATGTAAGCAAGATGGATGATGTAGGAGTGGATACTGTATTTGGAAAGAACACTTGCAAGATGGTATGAGGAGCAATGGTGTTGATGAGGGGAGTTCGATGTGGAACTTTGTCAAAGTTTTTGTGAAGCACTTATACTAATGGGTGTAACAGTTATGTTGTCCTTGAGCTGACAAATAAAGAAGATAAGACAAATATCATCCCTGAAAAGAAGACCATGCTGTGGAATCAAAGACTGGGACATATTGAATAAAAGGGCCTTCGAACACTACACGGTAAAGGTATGGTTGAAGGTATGTTTAATTGTACTCTATATTTTGATTTCTGTGAACATTGCATATATGGTAAACAAAATCGAGTAAGATTCCCATCTGGTGCTATAGGAGCAAAGGGGGTCTTAGAGTTGATACACAATGATGTGTTTGGACCTATTCCTCTTCCATCCCTAGGTAAATCTGTGTATTATGTTTCATTCATAGATGATTTTTCAAGGAGCGTATGGATTTATTTTCTTAGAAAGAAATCTGAGGTATTTGATAAATTTAAAAAGTTTAAGGATCTGGTAGAAAATCAGACAAAGAAAAAAATAAAGGTATTCGGAACAGATAATGGATGATTATGGGTGACTATGGATGATTATTGTTGACTATGGATGATTATTGTTGACAATGGTCGACCATGTTTTACTATGGATGACCATTAAATTATTTAATTTGAATAAAGATTGTGATATTTGATAATGATTTCTTTATTGTTATGATGATATATAAATACGTTTATTTAAATTCACTATAATATAATGTATGTGTTTAAAAAATAAATTGTCAATGCTTGACTATTGTTCAGCATGGTTTGATATGGTTGAACATGGTTGAATATTGTTTAGCAAACTTAGTGTTATGGTTGACCTAAATTTAATTTCACATTGTGACACTAAGAGGTTGATAATATGGTTACATCTATTGTGATTCTCAACTTGGTTGAGTTATGTCAACTTACTACATTCCTTAATGGTTATGTCGCATAATGACATTCATTTAACATTGTGTCTTTCTTCAACTATTATTTCCTATTGTAACTTTCCTCAAAGATTATGTTAAATTGTGATGTTCCTCCATGATTATGTCACATTTTGACATTTAGTTTGGATAATTTATATTGGATTGCTAGGTTCCTCAATGATTAGGTTGCATTATGACATTCATCAAAGGTTATGTCACATTGAATTTGGTTAACTATGATCAACCACCGTTGACCATGAAGGAATTGGACGACCATGGTTTATTTTATTTTATTATGTTTAATTTTGCTCAACTATGATTGATTACGGTTGAAAATGATGGCCATGTTTGACCATGGTCAACATTCCTCAATGGTTATGTTGATTTAGACATTCCTCATTGGCTATGCTAGGTTGTTACTTTCAACTTGGCTTAGTTATATGTGAAAATGCTATGTTCTTCAATGGTTATGTTACATTCTGACATTCTTTAAGGGTGATGTTGCATTGCAATGATCCTCAAGAATTAAATTAGATTTTAGAACTCCTTTATGATTATGACTTATTGTGGCATTCAACTTTGTTTAATTATGATAATTTTCTGTATTATTCAACGGTTATGTTGCATGATGAAATTCATTAAGGGTTATGCCAAACTGAAAGATTCCATAAGTGTTAGGTTGCATCGTAATTTTCCTCAATGGTTATATAGAATTATCTGAATTCATATATAGTAAAAATACACATTACAATGCTTACCAATTTGTAACGCCCCTCTGTTACAACAAAAAACATCGATGTATAAAAGGTTAAAAGAAAATGTTTGTGCATTAGAAAATTAAAATCGTCATGAAATAATTAATAACATCCCAAGATAAAAATCATAATAAAGTAATAATGGCACATTCGACACATTAACATAATTAACAATAATGCATAATCAATGCAAAAACATAAAGACCAACACAATTAAACACAACACAATCAACTGAAGAAAATACAATAAATGATCAACCTCGTCATTGAGTAATAAACAACTAGCCGCCCAACCTATCTTGCATGGTTAGGACCTCTAGGACACATAAGCAACGCTCAAGCCCAGGATTCATCTCATTGATTTTGATCACTTAAGGTCTCAGGGTTGGCAACTGTTATGAGGAATAAGGAGCTATCTACATCCATTAATAAACACAACGCATAGATTCCCACGCTACATTTAAGGCATGGAGTAAGATTTAGTGCATGTTCTAAACTTCAAACAACTCTCCTCTTTTTCCAAATACAACGAACTTTAAAAATATATCAACCATTATGGCTCGGTACTTCCAGTATGAAATAAAAGCAAGTATTTCGAGTATGAAATAAATACTTGCTTTGGCCGTATATAAGTAAAGGTCAAGGTGGAAGAGACTCCTTATATTGTTAGATCTTGTGAGAGGCAATTCAATTGCCTCACCCTAGGTTAGGTTGATATGTGCAAATGGATGTTCAACACAGGTTATTCAGTTTAGGTTAGGTTATCACTGAAGTGGATTGCTACGATGGAATCAATGAGTATATAGTCATGTATCACCAATCTTATTTTAATAGGTAATAAATTTTTCTTTAAGGCAACACCAACATCAAGTGAGTCAATGAATTAATGATTGAGTCACTGAGTTAATGATTGGAATGTATCATTTTATAGGTTGGACATCAAACTATTAGATCGATTTTATAGTTTGGACATCAATGACCTCACCGAAGATTAAGTTGATATGCTCACATGGATGTTCAACACGAGTTATTCAGTTTAGTTTATAGGTTAGTGGAGATTGTTTTTCTTTAAATAGTTAGATTTATTATAATTTAATGATAGATTGATATTAAAAATAGTCAAGTTGAAATACTTTATAAATGAAAAAAAAATTATTCTCATTATTTTAAAAGACCACCTGTATAAATTTTTATTTTATGTTTTTTTAATTCTTGCATTTATCTCATAGTCGAGTGCAATAAGAATTGTCCCAATCCATTATATTCAACTGGATTATCTAACTTGAAATTGCAGTGAAAACGTCTACTCAATGAGTTTGCAGTTTCAGCGAAAAGAAAGAAGGTATATTTAAGTGCACTTTAAACGGAAAGAGAGTACAATGAATACCATAATAGTGATGGATTGATGTTTCAACAAAAAGGAGGGCATATTTAAGTGCAATTTAAACAAAAAGAGAGCACATTGAGTACCATAACAGTGATGTAATGATAAAATGGATTTCTATAGTTTACTTTTACAAAACTTGTAGAAGCTTAAGTTCGCGTTGTCGAACAAGCTAAATTTGCTCTCGCATTAGTTCCAAAATTGGAAAGCTAGGAGAAAATTAAAATCTAGGACATTTTATTGTTTGGTTCAGAGAATTATAGAGGCCATTATTACTGAGATATTTCTCTTCTTGGGGTAATTAATCTATTTACTATATGCAGAACAAAGTTGAAACAAAAGGAACTGGAGCCAAGAATTTGAAACGATGTTGCAAGAGTCTGAGGGAGGAGAATAGAAGATTGTGAGTGTCTCAGGGACGAGAACAGAAGAGACTGTAAATAGAAGTGGAAGTGTTCAGAGCCATGAAAATCGTGCAGGAGGACTTACACTCAGAGTCAATGTATACAGGACTGTCACAAATGTACAAATTAATTGCAGTTAATATTTCCTATCTTTATTTTTTATTTTTATATTTGGTGAGGTACGAAGTAACGTTATTTTATCTGATGAACATAATAAATGTGAAGCTTTGTGTAATTATAATCAATCTCCTGAACATAATTAAAATCTCTCTTCTATTTTGGTTTAGTTTTTGGTATAGATTTTAACTAAAATAATTTTAGCAAGATGTTACTCTTATACCTTAATCACATGGACTGAATCTGTTACTCTTGGTGCTATTTGTGACAACTGATTATGTGTTCCAGGTAATTATACCTTGATCACTTGAAATTGCAAGAGACGTGTATTTATATGGATAATTATCATGGTATAAGAGGTAAAAGTGAACAAACTTCTTGAGGGCTCTAGTAGTTCGAACATTGCATTTAACTACAATTTGTCGAGAATAAATGGAACAGACAACTTATTTAGGAAGAGAATCCATAAATTTGAGGAGATATTTTCTAATGGACTAGTTGAGTTTGAATTCACTGCTAATACCATGTCTACAATTTAGTAGCAGAATGTTTTAAGAACAAGAACATCATGGAGAGAAATATAAGCATGGGCATTGATTTTGGAATGGTAACAAATTCTTAATAAAGAAATTTAATGCTAAAAATAGATGGTCGAGCAGTCACTTCAAATGACCATAACACATACAAAAAAACTTTCACATGAATATAGGGTTCCATTTAAAAATAGATGGTTATGGTCCAACAGTCCATTCAAAATGACCGTAACACATACAAAAAAAATTTCACATGAATCTAGGGTTCCATTTTGGGATACAGAAATTAGTAAGTAATTTAGTACCTAAAACCTTTCTATGATCTTCAAATCAGATATAAAATTTCCCAACATTACATCCTATTTAGAAGCCTAGAATCCTACACTAACAACACAAATTTATAAAATCGAAACGTCCCCACAAAATTTTTAAAATTGAAAATTGTATACCAAGCAATGTCCTCCCATGTTTTAACTTCTTCGAAGTCTTAATTTCCGCATGAGTTTCTTCCTTATTCTCGATCTTTATCTGGCAAGTCAAGATTAACACAATGATAAGGAAAACAATGAGGTCTTAATTTTCGCGTGACTTTCTCCTAATTCTCGATCTTTATCTAGCAAAGCAAGATCATCACAATGACAAGAAAAACTATTTCATACTAGCTAATATCTCCACTGCTTTAGAAAAAATGAAAATTCCTTATCACTTGTTGCCTATCTTTTCTATTTTTGTTCAGTGAGGAAAAACAATAAATGCTTTCTCTTTGTATTCATCTAGAAAAGAAGAAGAAATGTTTTCAGAAAGCAATGGATGAATTACAAGAAATACATGTGATGTGGGATTTTCAACGAATTACAGAGCAAAGAAACATTAAGGTGAAGAAGAAATGTTTTCAAAAAGAAATCAACGAATTAAATACATGTGATGTGGGATTTTCAACCAATTGCAGACTAAGAAACATTCAACAACAAGGTGAAACATGAGATGAAACAAAACTGCACATTTTAGAGATTGAAATTATGGAAAATACACCAATTTCGTTGACATATGTGCATTCCTTATATTTAGAGCCCTAAAACGGAAATGCCATTCGAAAATTTTGTTTGATATAAAAAAAAGTCGAACGGATATTACTTGTTTGAAGCTATGAATCATATAAAATGTATTGGCTCACCTTAGGTACAACCAGGTATGGTTCCCATGTTTGTCTTCCATATATGATGTAGCCAGAAGTGGACTTTAGCCTCGCAAACTTTTTCAACCCTATGCAAAGAAGTCGGCTTCATCCCCACAAACATTTCAACCCTTTGCAAAGAAGATTCCCTACATTTTGGTGGCACATCAAAGGAAAAGTTGATGTTAAATGATCGATGTAACCAACAGATTTCTCAGCTCTCCAAAAGTGGCAGACAACATGGGAAATACAACCCTTGGGTGCTAATATTAACCTCCACCATAACGAATTCGATCTCTCAAGCAATCAAAAAATCTTAGGCAACCAAAATTGGATGCCGAAAAAAAATGCTCAATCAACCAATAGTCACAAAAGTTAAGGCAGTCACATAAGAAGAAAATCTAATCAACATCGGATGTCGAAAATGAATGCTCAATCAACTAGCAGTCACAAAAGATCATCGAGTCACATAAGCACAAAATCTAATCAACAGACCGTCTCACAATAGTCACAAAAGCTAAAGCTTCTAATTCCGTTACAAATGCACAAAAGCTCAAGCAGTCACAAAAGC
Source organism: Picea engelmannii (assembly GCA_009831015.1). Taxonomy (NCBI): domain Eukaryota; kingdom Viridiplantae; phylum Streptophyta; class Pinopsida; order Pinales; family Pinaceae; genus Picea; species Picea engelmannii. Next base: position 71,624 of record ML818675.1, on the reverse strand, counting down.
TAAAGCTTAAGTCGTTACGAAAACACAAAACCAAGCTAAAGCTTAAGCCGTTGCGAAAGCCCAAAAGCTTGGGCAGTCACAAAAGAATAAAATCTAATCAATAGACCATATCAAGCAGTCACAAAAGCTAAAACTGAGGTCGTTACAAAAGCACATGCAGTGCTTAAAGCACAAAATCTAATCAACAGACCATCCAGAAAGCCCAGTTTCTAGTAAGAACACTCAAAAGCATAAAATCCCAACGAATCCACATGTTTTGAGGCATCATGAAGCCACGTGTTTTGAGGCATCCATGAGCACATCACATGTACGAGTTTTGGGTGATTAAGATTTCATCATCCTTCCCCAATGGGGATATTTAATGATGTGAGCAATTAGATGTTCAGGACCCCTCGTGACTTGTTTTGATTGAAAATTTTACATATAAATTAATGAAACGACTGATGCAATTATTTTATAATATTTTTATGTATGAATTTTAATTCAAATATTATAAAAAGTAATTATTCACATAATCAATAGCTATATAACTATATCATATCATTTAGCATCTTATATAATGTTTCAAATCAAATCAATAAATATAGTATATAGTAATATATAATTATAGTATCTAATTTAGTATCTTATCTAATCTTCCAAATCAATAAATATAGTATATAGTAATATAGTAATCACTGATCCATTTAAGATTAATGTAAGATATATTTTGATATTTCTATTTGAAAAGATAAATAAGGTAGTTTTATTTAGGATAATGGAAATAATGTTAAATTTAACGTGGAGAGATTTCTTTGAAAATATCATCATAACACATGGATATTTCCACATTATCACCTCATCATTTGTCATTTAGTGTACTCCTACTTGCATTCATTTAATTTATAGTCTCTTTCTCCAATACCAGCTCTCTATAATGCATTTTATTTCCAGTGTCATTGAACCATACTCCTTGGAGTCAATAGCATGATTTTATTGCAAGTTTGTTACTAAATTTTCTGATCTACAAACATGCGAAAATTGAACTTTGTTGAATGATTGGATAGTTGATCTACACCAAAGGATCATGCTCTCAATATTTCATTCCTATCTTAAGTTTTTCTTCTGGTCATGTTTATGAGGATTTCTTAATGACCATCTAGAATTAATACTTAGATTCCCAAATGTTTAACAACTAATTCAATACATTTAATACCTTTCATATCTTCTATTATTTTATTTGCTCCCTGATATAGGAATACAAAATAAGTAGGTTTGTTTAACCATGCATAGTCTCTCAGCATATACCCTACACTTCAAAGTCCTAGATTACCTCTAGATTCCCCATCAATGTTCAATTTCATCCATCGTTCCTCAAGGTGTTCCCACAATTTCTTAATGGGATCCTGCTTTCAACCCTGAAGGTTGAGTATGTTTAAAGTAGATTTTTCACATTGGTTGTAGTTCACCTTTGGAAAACATTGACAGGTCTCTCTGATTTCCCTTTGATCTCTTAACCATATGTTATGAAGTGAGGAACTCAAATCAAGAGATAGGTGGGGTGGGGGAGGTGAGAGGTGTTGGATCAGGATGGAGAGGCAGTGAGGAGATCGTGGAGGGAAAACTAGGGGCCGAGATGAGGATGCCATGGAGAGCCTTTCTCCAGCCATCCCGTTTGATGCGGCATGAGTTTCGTCAGGTGAATGCAGAAAAAGACTAAGTGCACCAGGCAGAAGTATAGAGCTTGGAGATGGGCATGGGCTGTAATCACCATGAGGGTCCAGTTTGAACCAGGCCAGAGCAACGGAGGGAGAAACAAGTTGGTCCTCGAGTGAGGGTGAGAAGCTAACATAGATGGCAGAGCCATAGAGTGAAATGTAAAGGGGACAGGTGCAGCAGAATTAAAGTCACTGCAACGATGTAAGGTCAATTTAATGCATGGTCGGGGTGGCGGGTGTTCGAACGGGCTTGTCACATGGCTCCATGCCTCAGTGGCCTACTCATTCTTCCTCCTCACGCTAGTTGGCCTGCACTAGCACCCCATCCGGGGGAATTTATTTTAAATTAATTAAACAATTATAATATTAAGTTTTAAAATAAAAATAAATATATTTTATTAATCATCCTAAAATACAAAATAAAACCTATAAACAAAACTTATTAAATATATTATTTTGTCTTTATTATTCTGTTAACTAACTTTCGATGATGATATACTCTAGTATGAAAATGGGATGATAATAGTTTATTGTTTAGAGAATTAACTGGTCTACCTACTTTACCTTAAAATAAAGTGAATGCTTGATATTTAAATTTTCATTATACAAAGGTTGTCATTATCTAATCTTTCATTGGTTAATGTTGTTTGGTTGTACGTTTTATTTAAATATTATGTTAGTTTATACAATCCAGTATCGCATTGTTCCGTCAAATTAGCGGAAATCGAAGAAGATGACAGATTGTGATGTCATTGTCAAAAATGGCAATCCAGCATCTTCCATGTTCAATGAAAAGCAGGGCAGGTGGTGCATTCGAGTCTGTGCAACATTGTGGTAGGAAACCAAGACAGACAGAAGACATAGACTGAAAATTGAAGACATAACTATAAAATTCTTTATTATAGTGCAAGGAGTCGAGATGAGAATTCTCTTCATAGCCACATCATTGAGTAATAAAGAACTAGCCACCCAACCTATCTTGCATGGTTAGGACCTCTAGGACACATAAGCAATGCTCAAGCCCAGGATTCATCTCATTGATTTTGACCACTTAAGGTCTCAGGGTTGGCAACTATTCTGAGGAACAAGGAGCTATCTACATCCATTAATAAACACAACTCATCTATTCGCACGCTATATTTAAGGCATGGAGTAAGATTTAGGGCATGTACTAAACTTGAAACAACTCTCCTCTTTTTCCAAATACAACAAACTTTGAAAGTAAATCAACCATTATGGCTCGATACTTCTAGTATGAAAGAAAAGAAAGTATTTCCAATATAAAATAAATACTTGCTTTGGCGGTATATTTCCAATATTCTTTCATTTATCCCATAGTCGAGTGCAATAATAATTGTTGCAATCCATTATATTCAACTGGATTATCTAACATGAAATTGGAGTGAAACCGTCTACTCAATGAGTTTGCAGTTTTAACGAAAAGAAAGAAGGTATATTTAAGTGCAATTTAAATGAAAAGAGAGTACAATGAGTACCATAATAGTGATGTAATGATAAAATGGATTGCTATAGTTTACTTTTACAAAAATTGTGGAAGCTCAAGTCCGTGTTGTCGAACAGGTTAAATTTGTTATCGCGTCAGTTCCAGAATCGGAATGCTAGGTGAAAATTAAAATCTGGGACATTTTATTCTTTGGTTCAGAGAATTAGAGATGCCATTATTACTGAGATCTTTCTCTTCTTGGGGTAATTAATCTATTTACTATATGCAGAACAAAGTTGAAACAAAAGGAACTGGAGTCGAGAATCTGAAATGATGTTGCGAGAGTCTGAGGGAGGAGAACATAAGATTGCTAGAGTCTGAGGGACGAGAACATAAGAGACCGGAAATAGAAGTGTAAGCACTGAGAGACATTAAAATCATGCAAGAGGACTTACACTCACAGTCAATGTATACAGGACTGTCACAAATGTACAAATTAATTGCAGTTAATATTTCCTATTTTTATTTTTGCTGAGCCACGAAGTAACCTTATTTTATCTTATGAACATAATAAATGTGAAGCTTTGTGCAATTATAATCAATCTCTTGAACATAATTAAAATCTCTCTTCTATTTTGGTTTAGTTTTTGGTATAGATTTTAAATAAAATAATTTTAGCAAGATGTTACTCTTATACCTTAATCGCTTGGACTGAATCTATTACTCTTGGTGTTGTTTGTGACAACTGATTATGTGTTCCAGGTAGTTATACCTTGATCGCTTGAAATTGCAAGAGACATGTATTTATATGGATAATTATCATGGTATAAGAGGTAAAAGAGAACGAACTTTCCGAGGGCTCCAGTAGTTCCAACGTTGCATTTAACTACCATTTGTCGAGAATAAATGGAACATATAGCTTATTTAGGAAGAGAATCCAAAAATTTCAGGAGATCTTTGTTAATGGACTAGTTGAGTTTGAAGTCACTGCTAATACCATGTCTAGAATTTAATAGAAAAATGTTTTAAGAGCAAGAACATCACGGAGAGAAATATAAGTGTGGGCATTGATTTTGGAATGGTAACTAATTCTCAATAAAGAAATTTAAGTCTAAAAATAGATGGTCAAGCAGTCACTTCAAATGACCATAACACATACAAAAAAACTTTCACATGAATATAGGGTTCCATTTAAAAATAGATGGTTATGGTCCAACAGTCCGTTCAAAATGACCATAACACATACAAAAAAAAATTCACATGAATCTAGGGATCCATTTTGGGATATAGAAATTAGTAAGTAATTTCGTACCTAAAACCCTTCTATGATCTTCACACCAGCTATAAAATTTCCCAACATTAAATCCCATCTAGAAGCCTAGAAACCTACACTAACAACACAAATTTATAAAATTGAAACATCCCCACAAAATTTTTAAAATTGAAAATTGTATACCAAGCAACATCCTCCAATGTTTTAACTTCTTCGAAGTCTTAATTTCTACGTGAGTTTCTCCTTATTCTCTATCTTTATCTGGCAAGTCAAGATCATCATAATGACAAGGAAAACTATTTCCGCGTGACTTTCTCCTAATTCTTCATCTTTATCTGGCAAGGAAAGATCATCATAATGACAAGGAAAAGTATTTCATACTACTAATACCTCCACTGCTTTAGAAAAAAAGAAAATTCCTTATCACATGTTGCTTATCTTTTCTATTTTTGTTCAGTCAGGAAAAACAATAAATGATTTCTCTTTGTATTCATCTAGAAAAGAAGAAGAAATGTTTTCAGAAAACAATGGATGAATTACAAGAAATACATGTGATGTGGGATTTTCAACCAATAACAGAGTAAAGAAACACAAGGTGAAGAAGAAATGTTTTCAAAAAGAAATCAACGAATTAAATACATGTGATGTGGGATTTTCAACCAATTGCAGACTAAGAAACATTCAACAACCAGGTGAAACATGAGATGAAACAAAGCTGCACATTTTAGAGATTGAAATTATGGAAGATACACCAATTACGTTGACATATGTGCATTCCTTATATTTGGAGCCCTGAAATGGAAATGTCATTCGAAAAGTTTGTTTGATATACATAAGAGATGAACGAATATTACTTGTTTGAAGCTATGAATCAGATAAAACGTATTGGCTCACCTTAGCTACAACCTGGTATGGTTCCCATGTTTGTCTTCCATATATGATGTAGCCAGAAGTGGACTTTAGCCTCGCAAACTTTTTCAACCCTCTGCAAAGAAGTCGGCTTCATCCCCGCAAACATTTCAACCCTCTGCAAAGAAGATTCCCTACATTTTGGTGGAACATCAAAGGAAAGGTTGATGTTAAACGATCCATGTAACCAACAAATTTCTCAGCTGTCCAAAAATGGTAGACAACACGGGAAATACAACCCTCCATATTAACCTCCACCATATTATTAACCTAATATTAACCTCCACCATAACGAATTCGATCTCTCAAGCAGTCACAAAAGATCAGGCAGCCAAAATCGAATGCCGAAAACGAATGCTCAATCAACAAGTAGTCATAAAATTTTAGGCAGTCACATAAGCACAAAATCTAATCAATATCAGACGCCGAAAATGAATGCTCAATCAACCAATAGTCACAAAAGATCATCCAGTCACATAAGCACAAAATCCAATCAACGAACCATGTAACGACCCTAATTTGATAAATGATTAAAGATTATAAAGTAAAATTAATTAAAAAAAATAATTGTGGTTAACAAAATGATAATTTAACTACATACCACATTTAATGACCTGAGAAACAAATTTAAAAGACCAATGAAAAATGTTAAAAATGGTTGCATATGCAGAGAGGGAGCCTATGAATCCCGAGAAGATAAAAAATTTAAGGTAGGATAAGGTACAGGCACGGGGGGTGGTTGTAAAGTAAATGCGTGAGTCGGCAGGGAGGAATAAGGGATGGGAAGAGGGGGATGTACGAGGATTCGACAGGGGGGAAATGGATGTTGGGGACTGTGTTTTGCTGTGAGCAGCGATTTTCTGTGGACTGTTGTATTTTGTTGATTGTTGACTTGCTGTGAGGAGAGAGAGTTTCTGGTTGTGATTTTTATCAGTTGAGCCACTGAGTTGCTGGAGGTTTTGGGCAAGGAGGGCTATGATATCCATAGATATCCTGGAGCTAGCTAGTTTTCCTAGTTGGCAGGGAGGACAATAGTTTTGGGTAGTTATTTTCCTGTTTTTGGCAAGGTTGATCTAGTAGCAGGAAGCAAGAAGGAAACAACGAGGCACAGAGGAAACAAAAATTAGCATCAGAACCAGGTACTTTGTTAAGTTATGCATTTAATTCTTTCTGTCATGAAATCAGTATTTATTGAGAAATCTAAGTTGCTGAAGTTGTTGTTATAAAAATCACTATTATGCTAAGAAGTTATTGTTTCATTTTATTCATAAAATGTTTATGAATCTTAATGATGTTCAGTAGTTTATGGGCATTACATATGGTATCAGAGCGTCTTAGTTCGAAATCTGGGGCCTAAGGGCCGAAACCCGGAGTGTTAGCTCCAGCCACGCTTACCCTGTAAGAGATACATGTTCAGTTTGACTAAATGGGACTGATACATGATACAGTATGGTATCCAAACTATTGAGCACAGAAAAGAGAAGTCATAACTTAATTTTATTTGAGCATTGTTGTTAATGAAGTTTCTGGTAGAATAAACACCTGAAACCGATGAAAATGTCGTGGGAAGCTTCTGTCGAAGGCTTGAAACTGGTAAGATCCAATAACTAAACAAATTATACAAAATAAAATGCAAAAGACATTTGCAAGACCTTGAAAAGGCCTACTTCACCTCGAACTTACCTGAATGAAGAACTGCCAATGCGCAGGAAATTTAGAAGACTTTTATTGCGCGGGAATAGTGTAAACTAGCTACCTATATTAGCCTCAGTGGAATTTTAAATCATGAAGAATCTCAGGAACTATAGACCCATATAAATTTCAACCATGCCAAAGAGAGAAATTTTTACACCGCGTAAAGTTTCATACAATTAATCGATTATCCCAAAGGAGAGCCGTCTATTACACGGGAGAACGGATCTATGCCGTCAGATCTCAGATGAAATCCCGTCAGCCATTAGATCTAGACAAGTTGCGCGGGGTTTAATCCCTAGCATGCATAGAAGGAGTCATCGGGGTTTTGTGAAGTTATAAAATCGATACCTTGTGGTTCTCGAAATCCCGAGAATGGATCCTAGCCGTTGATCTCGACAGGACACGTGTCAGTGTTCTAGGAGGCATTGGGATTTTACCATCGGAGATTTTAGGAGAGTAGAACCGTTACATAATGAAATCGTGATACGTGATTTCTCGGTCGAATTCGGACCGTCCATGGTGCGTGACGCGTGTCAGGAGATCCCAAAGAGTCGTGGATCGGGAAATTGGGGTTTTCAAAGACAAAGAAACCGCGTCACTGGGAATCGTGATCGGTGATATCCCGACAGTGATGTAAGCAATGTGGGACCACCAGAGTCAGATTGGAGGACAGGTGTCCATCATCTGGGAAGAGTCGGGAAATCTGTAGGAAAATTCGGGTACAATCACCGCTGTCCATCTGTGGGACAGGTGGCAGTCATCGAAAACCAGCGGCATTTGACCCCATCGAGAAATCGAGAATTTCGGGGACAAGATGTTTAGGCAATTTGGATTCGCGATCAGTGAAACCCCGATGAGTGCAGGCTAGTTATCAGTCATTCGGGGAGTCAGGATATCGAGGTTTTCGAAGGCATAGAATGCTCGCATGAGGAAATCGCGATCTGCGATTTCTCGACGGGAGTTATGAACCGTCCATCAGAGAGGACGCGTGGCATGAGATCCTCAAGAGTTGGTGTTTGGGGGCATCAGATTTTTCAAAGGTGAAGAATTTGTGTAACAGGAAATCACGATCTGCGATTTCCTGATGAGATCCGAGTTGTTCACTTCAAGGACATGTGTCGAAGGATCCCAAGGAATTGGGGTTCGCCATATCGGAGTTTCCGGGGTTGTGAAACTCATGCACAACGGAATCGCGATCCGCAATTATCCAACACGAGAATGGAGTCGTTCGATAGGAGGGACACATGTCCCATGATCTGAAGGAGTCGGGATTCGATATTTCGAGGCTTCAACATACAAATGAACTGATGCATTGGAAATCGCAATTTTGCGATACCCCATAGAGCTCACACGTGCATCGGGGATTGGGGGATCGAGAATCCTAAGGACGTGTGCGCATTGACATCGCAAACGCTGAAACACCGAAATCTCGATAAGGTGACACAAGGCCACGATTACGGAGGCGGTCATGTGGACCAAGCTCGTAGCAAAGGGGCTAATGGAAACGGGCCCATCGGGAAAGTTGAGCAAAAAATCTCGATAGGGATTAGGACTACGGTCACATAGGTGCAGGTCACATGGATATCGGTGTATCCAAAAAGGCTAACATGCAAGGAAGAGGTGCATCGGGTATCAGGATATCGGGAATTCCATAGGCACAAAATTCATGCAAATCGATAGCACGATATCCGAATCCCGATAAGGAATAAAGTTGCGGTCACAAGGTACGGTCGTGTGGATCACGAGCATAGCTTAGGGGCTAAAGCACCAGGAACATATTGGAGATCGGGAATCCATGAGGGCAGGATACTCTCAGCATCGGGCATAAGGAAACCCCGAAACCTAAAATTTAAGTGGGAATTTTGCAGTTAGGAGCCAAGGGCCATGAGAAATATAGAAGACAAAGTATATGCATCTAACTACATGCATATGCAGAGGCGAATAAAATTATAAATATAAATGAATTAAATTAAAAGCAGAATACCAAAATTCATACAGAGCGGGAAGTACAGGCAAATCAATTTGTTCGAAAGAGGAAATTACCTTTCATTACCACAGTGTAAGGAAGGTTTATGTAAATTCTTGATTCGAATAACCCCGCATTCTTCATGTAGGAATTAAAACTATGCACAATTGGTGGACTGAATCGTACCTCTTACCATAGCTGAGGGCGAGCTCCGCAATGTGTACAGACAGGGGGTTGATTCCCAATAATTCAAGGAGACTGGACTCCAGGTCCTGGATCTTTTTAGTGGCCACCTCAATATACTATGTTTCTGCAAAATGAATTGGAGCATATACAACATTAACAAGCACTAGTGAAGTGCTCAGAACAATGGTGAGGATGTGAGCCATGGCAAGGGAGATTCTGGAAACCTCTGAGCAGAGAAGAGGTAGAGCTATGATGGACAAAGACTGATGCGAGGCATGTCCCAACGGATGAGAAAGTGGGATAGAGGAAGGACGCGTAGAGAGTTGAAAGGCTGACAGGTGGAGAATGATGAGGTTAGATATGAGGGAGCTTGAGGAAGCCAGACGAGCACGTGGAACCCATGCGTGCCTGAATTCTGTGTGCACGTTTAAACTAAATTTATATATATATATTTTAAATTATTAAGAATAATACAAAATAAATTAAATAATTTAGTATAAATAATTTTATATAATAAGGTCAGGCTAGTATAAATTAATGAAGGGTTAATTGGGTTGAGAATTACTTAAAGTAATTAAGTATTTATTTAAGTTTAAGGATTGCCTACCTTAAAATTCGATGTTAACCAAGCTTAGATGCTTAAATCCTAACCCAAACCTAGCCAATTCCCCTGATGGAGTAATGTCTGTTTACAGACAAGTAAAGAAAACTTACGCCTAACCCTGTTTCAAAGTTTAAGTAGCACCAATTTGAAACGTCCTTGAACTCACCCGGACAACTTTGGGGTGATGCAGGTTAAGTCATACAAGATGGCCAGGACTCGAAGGGGTCGAGGCAGGGGAGCATCGTCACGGGCACCACCGACGCCACCCACACCATCAACACCACTGACACCACCACCACCACCACCACCATCACTCGAACTAGCCCTCATACTGCGCTCGTTGGAGGCCATTAATGAGACTTTAAAGGGGCGCCAACCAACAGGGATTGAAGTGGAACCCCCACCATCTGGAATGGGTAATCCAGAAGCATCAAGGAACTCAAGGGGAGAATTTCCACCTGAAGACATCACGCAAGAATTGCAGAAGATCAAACCTCTGGAGTTTGCCGGAGGTCGCACCAACGAACGTGTGGAAGCATGGTTGGAAGGCATAACAAGGTGTTTTTCCCTAAGGGACTATGCATCCAATTCAAAGGCAAAGATTGCAATTTTCCAGTTAAGAGATAGTGCTTTGAATTGGTGGGGCAATGTAGAAAGACAACTACGCCTTACCCCAGACACAGTATCTTGGGAACTCTTCGAGGAGAGGTTTCGAAGGAAATATCTACCAGCATACTACGAGGAACAACAAGTAGGGGTATTTCATGCCTTAGTACAAGGAAACAAAACTATAGAAGAGTACGAGATCAGGTTTATGGAACTGGTCAAGTATGTTTCATATATGGACAATGACCAGCGACAGGCAGAGCGCTTCATTTATGGATTGAACCCGAAGATAAGAGCTATGGTGTGGATGTGGAAACTGTCTTCAGTAGTGGAGGCAGTAGAAAGTGCACGTTATGCGGAAGAAGACATGAACTTAACAGGGGGTACAAGATCGGCATTTCCGCATCGCCTAGGATTTGTAGGAAAGACCCCGAGGACATTTCCTAGGGGAGGGAGCTCAAGGCCACCACCTTATGGTAACAAAGTCATGCCAAGGACAGTAGCTCCAAGGATTTCAATGGAAACTAGTGCAGCATCTCGTTCATCGCCAACGGTGCAAACAGGCCCATGACCATCTCGAGGAGCAGCTAGTAGGGGCAGGGGTTACAGGGGAAGGAACTCATTTAGGAATCAGTCACCTAACAATGCACTGGTTCAATCTTGTATTTCCTGTTGGAGATGTGAAGGACCCCATTACGAACGAGACTATCCAGAGTTACAATCAGGTTTTGTGCACAGAGAAGGAAAGGCACCAATGGGAAGGTCAGGTAGCAACCACCAGATTTATGCAGCGGTTAATAACCGCCAGGCTGAATATCAATCCATCGTAGTGGAGTCAACATGTACGCTAAATCATGTTAATGTTAAGATTTTGTTTGATTCTGGTGCGACATATAGTTTCATTTCACCATCTGCATTAGAAAAGAGTGGGTTGGCAGCCTATGAGTGCGATGAATTTAAACAAGTCGAGATGGCTTCGGGGGAAAAAAAAGTTGTAGGACCTAGTGTCGATAATTGTATAGTAGACCTAGGAGTGTGCACTACCAGGTTGAAGGTATACGTCACTGATCTTGGAGCATACGACTTAATCATTGGAATGGATTGGTTAGCAACTCATCAAGCTTTGATAGATTGCTTCGCAAAGAAGGTATTTTGTATTAATGATGAAGGAAGACCAATAGAGATCCAAGGTGTACAAAGAAAAGTGTCATTACGCTTTATATCAACTATGAAGGTGAAGCAATTCTTGAGACAAGGGTGTCAACTTTATGTAGTGGAGGCAGTGAAAGAAAGAAAGGGACCCTCATTAGACCAGTACCCGGTTTTGTTAGAATTTCAGGATGTTTTTCCGAATGAGTTACCAGGATTACCTCCTGAGAGGGAGCTTGATTTTACTATTGAGCTAAAACTTGGTGCAGAACCAATATCCAAGACTCCGTATCGAATGACGGTGCTAGAACTTTGTGAATTGCAAATGCAGTTGAAGGAATTACTAGACTTAGGGCTAGTAAGGCCCAGTGTCTCACCTTGGGGCGTACCGGTAATTTTTGTAAAGAAGAAGGATGGATCCTTACGAATGTGTATAGACTACAGGGAATTGAACCGTGCTATAGTGAAAAATAGATACCCAATGGCAAGAATAGATGACCTCTTCAATCAGATGAAAGGAGCAACGGTATTCTCAAAGATCGATTTGCGATCTGGGTATCATCAGTTAAGGATTAAGGAAAGTGATATCCCAAAAAATGCCTTTCGAACTCGGTTTGGACATTACGAATTTGTTGTGGTACCTTTCGGATTGACTAATGTGCCAGCAGTGTTCATGAGCCTCATGAACGACGTATTCCGGAAGTATTTAGATCGATTTGTACAAGTTTATCTAGATGACATTCTCATCTATTCCAGGAATGAAAGAGAGCATGAGGAGCACTTGCGAATAGTGTTGTCTTGCCTTAGAAAAAAAAAATTGTATGGAAAGTTGTCAAAGTGTTCCTTCTTCCAGAAAGAGATCCACTATTTAGGCCATATCATTTCAGGCGAAGGAATCTCGGTGGACCCAGAAAAGGTAAAGGCCATTCTAGAATGGCCAGTGCCAAAAAATGCTCATGAGGTGAGAAGCTTCATGGGGCTAGCAGGTTATTACCGGAGATTTGTGGAAGGATTCTCAAAAATAGCGAAACCCATCACCACTTTGCAATGCAAGGGGGTCAGGTATGAATGGACAGAAGAATGTGATAGTGCATTAGGGGAACTTAAAAGATTACTAACTAGTGCGCCAATTCTACGAGTGCCAGATATGGAAAAGGACTTCATGGTCTGCACGGATGCCTTGGAACAAGGGTTGGGGGCCGTGCTAATGTAGAATGGAGGAGTGATAGCTTATGCGTCAAGAAAGTTGAAGAAGCACGAGGAGTCATATGCAACTCATGACTTAGAGTTGGCAGTTGTAATGCTAGCTCTGAAACTTTGGAGGAACTATCTTGTGGGTCAAAATTTTGAACTCAAAATAGACCATTAAATTTTAAAACATCTCTTCACTCAAAGAGATCTGAATGCCAGGAAAAGGCGATGGAGTGAGTTTATGAGTGAGTACGATTTTTGTATTTCATATATAAAGGGAAAGGAAAATGTGGTCGCGGATGCCTTGAGTAGGAGACCAGGTATCTTCTCCTTGGTAACCTTAAAGGTCAGTCTGAGGGAACAGGTGTTGACACAACTACTAGGAGACAGTTGGTATTTAAAAGTTACTTCAAACCTCCAGAACGGGAGGCAGTTAGACCCAAATCATGAAGGGTATAATCTAGAAACAGATGGATTGTTGAGATATCGAGGAAGGATGTACATCTTGGAGAATGGGGATATTCGAAGCATCATACTGAAGAAAGCCCATAGATCACTTTATTGTGCACATCCGGGTGTGAAAAAGATGTACGCAGAGATGAAGAAACTCTTCTTCTGGGTAGGCATGAAGCGTGATGTAGTCCATTTCGTCACCAGATACCTAGAGTGTCAACAAGTGAAGGCCGATCACCATCACCCGGCAGGCCTCCTACAACCACATGACGTTCCTATGTCCAAGTGGGAAGTCATCTCCATGGATTTTGTTGTCGGGTTACCACTCACATCTCATAGACACAATGCCATCCTTGTGATAGTGGTTAAGTTAACCAAGAGTGCTCATTTCATTCCAATTAGAGACACATACGATGTCACTGATGTGGCACGAGTGTTCATAAGAGAGGTTATCTGTTTGCACGGGATACCTAAGAAGATTATTTTAGATAGGGACTCTAGATTCACTTCTAGATTTTGGAAAAGTCTACAGTCAGCATTGGGAACTCAATTGAACTTAAGCACAGCTTATCATCTTGAAACAGATGGGAAAAATGAGAGAGTAAATCAAGTCATGGAAGACATGCTTAGGATGTACGTAATGGATAATCATACCCAGTGGGAGAAGCACCTACCTTTGGTAGAGTTTGCCTACAATAACAGTTATCATAGTTCCATCGGAATTCCACCATACGAAGCCTTGTATGGAAGGCCATGCAAAACACCATTGAGTTGGGATAGACTAGAAGACCGAGTAACAATTGGGCCAGAATTGATTCAGGAAATGGAGGAACAGGGGATTCAGATCCGGCAGAGACTAAAGGAAGCACAGGATAGACAGAAAAGTTATGTGGATGCACACAAGACATACCAAAATTATGAAGTGGGGGACTAAGTTTTCATTCGTATCAGGCCTAATCAGAGCACTATACAGTTCAGGAAGGGGACAAAGTTGTCACCTCGGTTTATAGGGTTATTTAAGGTCCAAGAGAAATTTGGACCCATTTCTTATCGTCTCATACTGCCACCCCACTTGCATAAAACTCATAATGTATTTCATGTATCTGTCTTACGCCATTATGTTGCTGATGAATCACATAAACTAAATTGGAAAGAATTGTAGGTATCGGACATGGGAACCCTCACGGTAGAACCATTACGCATATTGGATCGTAGAGTCCGACAGCTCAGAAATAGTCTGGTAGACCAAGTTAAGGTCCAGTGGGACAAGTATAGTCCAGGATCTGCTACCTGGAAGGACACCGAGACACTACAACAAGATTATCCCTCGCTATTTTGACCACCTCGAGAATATGTTTCTCAAAGGTGGCGTGTATGTAACACCACCTTTTGACTTAGACAACCAAGATTACCTGAGGCCTATACACTTTATTTCCCAGTCATAGTGAAACTATTAAGTGATACACTTAAACTTCAAAATTATGAACTTTTATGAATGATTAAATGTTATCACTGATGAGGCATGTAATGCGATCTGTTATGTGAATGTGAATTTTACGAATGTTTAAATGTTATTGATGATGATGTATATGATGTGACATATTTTGAGAATGTGAAATTGTTGAATGTTTAAATACTATTTGAATGATGTTGAATATAATGCAGCCTATTTTGGGAAAATGATAATCTCATGAATGAATGATGAGTTTGAATTATGGGATATTATGAAATCTAATTCTATGTGGAAAACTTCGACGTTGATCTATCRGTACAGGAATACCAAAGTGAAATGATGAAAGTATGCAATTATATGATGATAATGCATAGAAATATATGAGTTTGTGTTGCAGACTAATCTRCAGGTTATGGGCTATGAAATAGCCAAGTGATAATGATGATKAAAGTGGATATYAGGACCACTAACTGGAAAACATTATGGTATGAATAATGTGTGTGAAATTATATTGATTTGGATGAATTGCTGTGATATGTGGACTAGTGCATGATTATGCTATGATTTTGATGCTAACACTGCCCAAAACCAAATAAACGATGACAAAACCTCCAGCAACACGGTGCTCTTGTATGTTCCATTATAGGGTGTTGACCCTGGTTCTGTTAGGAGGGGTGGAGGCATTTCAACCGAGTATCCTCCATTATAGGGTGTTGACCCTGGTTCTGTTAGGAGGGGTGGAGGCATTTCCCACCGTGTATCCTCCAAAACCTGAAGTCTTGGGAGGATGGTGCTAGTTCACACTCCCCAAGATGTGTGATGAGGATTGTCAGTTGCCTGCTAGGGAAGCTTGGTCGAGATAGCAACACTTCCACTTACGGGTTCTATTTGGATTTAGGCCAATATAGTTGGCGCTCCAAGAAAGTCTAGCAGAGGAAGGATAGGATGGGAGACCAAAGAAGGTTAGGGAGGAAGGATGAGTAGAATAGTTGAGACTATATGGAGATTTGTCTTGTGGTGAAATGTGATGTCATCCCTTCAAAAAAAAAAGAGAGAGAAATGTGTATATATGAATATTCATTATTATGTAATTAAACCACAATTTACTGAACTGGACAATAGTAATTAAAGGATTTCTCACACAATTAATTGATTGTTGTCTTGTATAAAAGACTAGCCATGTTGATTGGATTGAATGCATACATAAATTATTAAAGGATGATAGTTTGATTATTAGTATATGGATGAGATTTGCATGTACTAGCTACACATGCATTTCTTGTACATATACACTAGTATGTATGAACTTCTTGACTTACTTACTGATATTGTCAGTTATTTTTTTTGAATGAATGAACCATGCTCTTTTCCTTTGTACCATCAGATACCTTAAACTTCGGGATGAAGTTTCTTGAAGGGTCGGTGTATGTAACGACCCTAATTTGATAAATGATTAAATATTATAAAGTAAAATTAATTAAAGAAAATAATTGTGGTTAACAAAATGATAATTTAACTACATACCACATTTAATGACCTGAGAGACAAATTTAAAAGACCAATGAAAAATGTTAAAAATGGTTGCGTATGCAGAGAGGGAGCCTATGAATCCCGAGAAGATAAAACATTTAAGGGAGGATAAGGGACAGGCACGGGGGGTGGTTGTGAATTAAATGCGTGAGTCGGCAGGGAGGAATAAGGGATGGGAAGAGGGGGATGTACGAGGATTCGACAGGGGGGAAATGGATGCTGGGGACTGTGTTTTGCTGTGAGCAGCGATTTTCTGTGGACTGTTGTATTTTGTGGACTGTTGACTTGCTGTGAGGAGAGAGAGTTTCTGGTTGTGATTTTGATCAGTTGAGCCATTGAGTTGCTGGAGGTTTTGGGCACAGAGGGCCAGGATATCCATAGATATTCTAGAGCTAGGTAGTTTTCCTAGTTGGCAGGCAGGACAGTAGTTTTGGACAGTTATTTTCCTGTTTGTGGTAGGGTTGATCTAGTAGTAGGAAGCAGGAAGGCAGCAGCAAGGCACAGAAGCAACAGAAATTAGCATCAGAACCAGGTACTTTGTTAAGTTATGTATTTAATTCTTTCTGTCATGAAATCAATATTTATTGAGAACTCTAAGTTGTTGCAGTTGATGTTATAAAAATCACTATTATGCTAAGAAGTTATTGTTTCAGTTTATTCATAAAATGTTTATGAATCTTAATGATGTTCAGTAGTTTATGGGCATTACAGACCATCTCATGGCAAGCAAAAAAGCTAAGGCTTAAGCCCGTTACAAATGTACAAAAGCTCAAGCAGTCACAAAAGCTAAAGCTTAAGCCATTACAAAAGCACAAAAGCTTCGGCAGTCACAAAAGCATAAAATCTAATCAATAGACCATCTCAGGCAGTCACAAAATCTAAAACTGAGGCTGTTACAAAAGCACAAACAGTCATTAAAGCACAAAATCTAATCAACAGACCATCCAGAAAGCCCGGTTTCTGGTAAGAACACTCAAAAGCATAAAATCCCAACGAATCCACGTGTTTTGAGGCATCACAAAGCCACATGTTTTGAGGCATCCACGAGTACATCGCACGTACGTGTCTTGGGTGGCATAGGTGTTTTGGGCGATTAAGATTTCATCATCCTTCACCAATGGGGATATGTAATGATGTGAGCAATTAGATGTTTATGACCACTCATAACTAGTTTTGATTGAAAATTTTACATATAAATTAATGAAACGATTGATGCGATTATTTTATAAATTTTTTATGTATGAATTTTAATTCAAATATTAGAAAACATAATTAATCATATAATCAATAACTATATAATTATAGTATATAATTTAGTATGTTATGTAATCTTTCCAATTAAATCAATAAATATAGTATATAGTAATATATAATTATAGTATAGAATTTAGTATCTTATTTAATTTTTCAAATCAATAAATAGATTATATAGTAATATAGTAATCATTGATCCACTTAAGATTAATGTAAGATATATTTTGATTTTTATTTTCTATTTGAAAAGATAAATAAGGTAGTTTTATTTAGGATAGTGGAAATAATGTTAAATTTAACATGGAGAGATTTCTTTGAAAATATCATCATAACACATGGATATTTCCACATTATCACCTCATTATTTGTCATTTGGTGTACTCCTACTTGCATTCATGTAATTTATAGTCTCTTCCTCCAATACCAACTCTCTGAAATGCATTCTATTTCCAGGGTCATTGAACCATATTCCTTGGATTCAACAGCATGATATTATTGCAAGTTTAAATTTTCTGATCTACAAACATGCGAAAATAGAACTTTGTTGAATGATTGGATAGTTGATATAGAGCAAAGGATAATGTCTCAATATTTCATTCCTATCTTAATTTATTTTTTTGGTCATGTTTATGAGGATTTCTTAATGACCATCTAGAATTAATCCTTCGATTCCCAAATGTTTAACAACTAATTCAATACATTTAATACCTTTCATATCTTCTATTATTTTATTTGCTCCCTGATATAGGAATACAAAATAAGTAGGTTTGGTGAACCATGCATAGTCTCTCAGCATATACCCTACAATTCGAAGGCCTAGATTACCTCTAGATTCCCCATCAATGTTCAATTTCAGCCACCATTCCTCAAGGTGTTCCCACAATTTCTTAATGGGATCCTGCCTTGAACCCTGAAGGTTGAGTATGTTTAAAGTAGAGTTTTCACATTAGTTGTAGTTCACCTTTAGAAAACATTGACAGGTCTCTCTGATTTCCCTTTGAGCTCTTAACCATATGTTTTGAAGTGAGGACTTCATCTTTGAATATTCTTAGGTTTCTTTCCTTCCATGATAAGCACATGATAAATCCTAGCTTATAGTTTACCTTACAAATATTTTTCAAGAGTAGAGGTTTCCACCATGATTAACCTCGGGATGATAGTAATAATCTATTAGAAGAAGACGATAGTCCTTTTTGATTGACACCCTTTTTGGTGGTTGTAGGTGAATGACGTCATTGCCTTTTTGGATTATACATCTTAAAAGAACTATTGGTATCCATCCAGAA
Source organism: Picea engelmannii (assembly GCA_009831015.1). Lineage (NCBI taxonomy): Eukaryota > Viridiplantae > Streptophyta > Pinopsida > Pinales > Pinaceae > Picea > Picea engelmannii. The sequence continues at coordinate 52,928 of ML818675.1, read as the reverse complement.
TTGGATTTCAAACAACAAGATCTTCTAATCGAATTGGGACTTAAAATCTATAAGCACATGCATTTTTTTAAACAATAAAAAATTTAAATCTTTTTTAACTTTTCTTTTATATAATATTTAGTTATCTCAATTGTTATAAAATAATTAAATTATATTTTAAACATAATATAATATTTTTTTAATAATATATCATTTTATATTTTATAATTATTATAGTTGTATCTTACCTATTATTATAATAATTTTATATTTTAAACATAATATATAAGTGAAAAAGGGGTGTTACTTGCTATATTATATTAAAAAAAATATAGAGAGATACAACGATACGACTGCCACCAAACGTGCCGCCATTTTACCGGAAACCAGCACAATTTGGGGCATGTATGTTGCTTCTAGCAAAAAAATAAAAATATTTTTTCGCCATCTTTCCTACCTGAAGGAAACCATGAAAGATGGCAATATATCGTCTTGACTCTAAACAACAAGATTAAAAAATAGACTAATAAAGAAAAGATAAAATACCTAGTGACCTGTCATCCTCGTCCTCCTCCCATGCTGCTCTGGCCTGAATGAAAAAGGCATGGGTGCACATTGGGCATTTCCAATTTGCTGGGGCATTGAAGTAAGAATCCATAAGCATATCCAAACATTGTCCCATTAGGATGGCTCTGTGCTCTGTGTTTTCCATTTATCCTCATAGTTCAAACACTAGTTCCAGGTGTTTTGCGTGGAAGAATGGTGTACGGGCACCGGAGCGTTACCCTTCTCTGCTTCTGCATTGGCCTCGTCTTTCTTCATGAATGTGATGTCTATGTGGTGCACCATTATTGCACAGGTCCTCTACGAGACCATAATCATGCAAGGCACTAACTCAATATAGCAAGTTGGGAGTTCCTCACAGATCCTCCCCCTTGTTTTGTCTCTTGGCTAAGGCTCCAAGGCAGTCAGGGTGTCTTCCATGTATGGTATTTCCTCTATGTAGCAGGTTGGGAAATCCTCTTCAAGCTTTCCCCTTAAGCTACTTCCAGCCTGAGTTTCGGGCGCAGTTGGGGGATTTTCTTCTTTCTTAACGTTTGTCGGTTGCCAATTATCCAGTGCTAGTGGGGTGTGAGTGATCTTCTCCATTGCAGACTCAATTGTAGGATCATGGAGTGTGAAACGGGTGACCCTCTCTCTTTGACGAAGAATGGAGATGACCATCGAGAGTGCTCTTTCCATATGTTGTCTCCTCTGGCGATGAGCAGCGTGGATGTGCCAAGCTGACCCGCGACGAGGCTTGCCTCACTCCCGAGGCATCGTGTAAGAGGAGTGACTGTAAAGCTCACTAGGGCTCAGAAAAATCACCAGGGACAGGACACAAAGAGAAACACACCAGAGCTTACAGTCGGCGGGGAGTTGTAGAGCAAGGATGAACCGACTACGACCAGACCTCTTTGCTTTCACATTCTTGTGGGATGACTACACCTGGCTTCGCTTTAACTTTTCCATATTTAATGCTTGCAATGCTGGCCCTTTCATGTGAGGGAGAAGTCGCTCACCCAGAGGTCTACTGTAATGGTCTGCTCCCATCGTTAATGTTGAATAGATGGGGAGTGGTCTGCCACATTTAAACCTTGGCTAGGCACTATGCCGGATGTCAATGTTGCGCAACGTGTCACCCCATATAGGGTATTTTAAACTTAATATATTATTATAACTATATTTTAGATTTGATATTCTATGTCCCTTGTCCCATAAACAAGGGGTTTCATACACAAATTTGGTATCTAGCTTGGCTTGACGTTAAAAATACATTATTGTTATTTCAGTCTTAGTGGACTCTAATCACCATCATAATCATCACCATCATATTTAATTATCCTGCTTAATTTAAACGAATTATTATCTCACTTATTTTACATTTTTTAAATATATCTTATAATTATTATAATAATTATATTCAAAATTTATCATTTTATATTTTTATGGTATAACATTTTATGGGAATGGAAATGGAGTGAGGTACAATATTTATATTTATAGGAACTTTGATAATACTTATTATTTTCAATTCATAATACTCAACAAGTAGAGTTAACCCATTAAGGTATCTTCACAGTATAATATAATATAAGTAATAGTTTCAAAAAAATGTAAATTAACATTTATTTATAACTAAAACATTAAGTAACATTTAAAAATAATAAAAATAAAGATTTATTTTAGAATTATTTTTTAAGTTTTAGTTTATTTTAAAATAATTTTATTTATTAAATTTTTAAAAAGTTGTTTTTACAAAAAAAATATATTCCCTAAAACAACTTAGATTTTTCTAAAAAAAAATTATAATATTATTATCTTATTTATCATTTTAATATAAAATGGTGATTTCCACTAATTTTTAATTTACTATATAACATATTTCTTTTATTAATCAATATTTTAAATTCTCTTAAACACATATATTCATTATATTCTAACACTAATTTTTAATTTATTATATAACACATTTATTTTATTAATCAATATTTTAAATTCTCTTAAATACATATATTCATTATATTTTAACAAGAATAAAGGGTTATGCTTTAATTTTTCATATAATTTATAGAATTCAATATATTATAAAATATATATTTTTTTCTTTTTTAAATTAATAAATAAGAATAATTTACTTTAAATTAATTAAAGATCTATAATATTAATTTTTAAAATATAAAATAATATATTTTATTAAGCATCATAAAATACAAAATAAAACCAAGTAAATTACCCATTTTCACCCGAGGTCGTGTCGCTCGGGTCACCGCTGAGGGGGTCATTCCTGCGCTGAAGCATGAATTGTCTGACACAAGTAGGACACCTCTGGGTTGCTGGTGAGTTCGAGTAGGCCTTGTACAACATCTCAATTCTCTCATGCATGAGGGTGTCTCGGTGAATTTGATCAACAATATGTCTTATGAGCTCAAAAACGAGCAGTAACTACTCTGGATGGAAGAAGGGAGGTGGTTCATGGTTATCTGAAGAGATGAGGCGAAAACACATGGATGGTCACAACACAGATGCTTTATTTGTAAGAGGGCGTACCCAAGACAAGAATCTTGGTAGGCCTTTGGGGTGGAGATCTAAATCTACAGGTAGATCTAAGTCTCAAAAAAAATCTCTAAGGAAATGTTGGAAGTGTGGTAAAACAAGGCATTATACGAAAAATCGCAGGTCTAAGAATGTTGAAAAACCAAAGGGATCTGATAGTATCTCTTCCACAGAGGCAAAAACCTCCACTGAAGAAGGAGGTGATGTTTACCTAGCATCTACAAGTACACATGCAGACCTTGATGTATGGTTGATCGACTTAGGTGCATCATACCATATGATTCCTCATAGGGAGTGGTTCTCTGAATATGAAAAATATGATGGTGGTAACATATTCCTAGGAGATGTCTCGACAACAAACATCTTGGGACGTGGAGGGGTTAATTTGTTGCTAAAATATGGAAGGATTAGAACTCTCCCTGGGGTTCTGCACATTTCAAAACTATCCAGGAGCCTAATATATAAAAGCAAGATGGATGATGTAGGAGTGGATACTGTATTTGGAAAGAACACTTGCAAGATGGTATGAGGAGAAATGGTGTTGATGAGGGGAGTTCGATGTGGAACTTTGTACAAGTTGTTGTGCAACACTTATACTAATGGGTGTAACAGTTATGTTGTCGTTGAGCAGACAAATAAAGAAGACAAGACCAATATCATCCCTGAAAAGAAGACCATGCTATGGCATCAAAGACTGGGACATATTGGAGAAAAGGGCCTTCAAACACTACACAGTAAAGGTATGGTTGAAGGTATGTTTAATTTCACTATGTATTTTGATTTCTGTGAACATTGCATATGTGGTAAACAAAATCGAGTAAGATTCCCATCTGGTGCTACAAGAGCAAAGGAGGTCTTAGAGTTGATACACAGTGATGTGTTTGGACCTGTTCCTATTCCATCCCTAGTTAAATCTGTGTATTATTTTTCATTGATAGATCATTTTTCAAGGAACACATGGATTTATTTTCTTAAAAAGAAATCTGAGGTATTTGATAAATTTAAAAGGTTTAAGGCTTTGGTAGAAAATCAGACAGAGAAAAAAATAAAGGTATTCGGAAGAGATAATGGATGATTATGGGTGACTATGGATGATTATGGTTGACAATGGTCGACTATGTTTTACTATGGATGACCATTAAATTATTAAATTTGAATAAAGATTGTGATATTTGATAATGATTTCTTCATTTTTATGATGATATATAAATATGTTTATTTAAATTCACTACAATATAATGTATGTGTTTAAAAAATAAATTGTCCATGGTTGACTATTGTTCAGCATGGTTTGATATGGTTGAACATGGTTGAATATTGTTTAGCAAAGTTAGTGTTATGGTTGAACTAAATTTTATTTCACATTGTGACACTAAGAGGTTGATAATATGGTTACATCTATTGTGATTCTCAACTTGGTTGAGTTATGTCAACTTAGTACATTCCTTAATGGTTATTTCGCATAATGACATTCATTTCACATTGTGTCTTTCTTCAACTATTGTTTCCTATTGTGACTTTCCTCAAGGATTATGTTAAATTGTGATGTTCCTCCATGATTATGTCACATTTTGACATTTAGTTTGGATATTTTATATTGAGTTTCTAGCTTCCTAAATGATTATGCTGCATTATGAGATTCATCAAAGGTTATGTCACATTGAATTTGGTAGACTATGATCGGGCACGGTTGACCATGGTTGGCCATGGTTTACCATGATGGCATTGGGTGACCATGGTTTATTGTATTTTATTATGTTTAATTTTTCTTGACTATGATTGATTGTGGTTGAAAATGATGGCCATGTTTGACCATGGTCAACTTTCCTCAATGGTTATGTTGATTTAGACATTCCTCATTGGCTATGCTAGGTTGTTACTTTCATCTTGGCTTAGTTATATGTTAAAATGCTATGGTCCTCAATTGTTATGTTACATTCTGACATTCATTAAGGGTGATGTCGCATTGCAATGATCGTTAAAAATTAAATTAGATTGCGTAACTCCTTTAGGATTATGTCTTATTGTGACATTCATCTTTGTTTGCTTATGATAATTTTTTGTATTATTCAATGGTTATGTTGCATGATGAAATTCATTAAGGGTTATGCCAAACTGAAAGATTACATAAGTGTTAGGTTGCATCATAATTTTTCTCAATGGTTATATAGAATTATCTCAATTCATATATATAGTAAAAGTGCACATTACAATTTTTACCAATTTGTAACACCCCTCTGTTACGACAACAAACACCGATGTATAATAGGTAAAAAAAAATCTCTATGCATTAGAAAATTAAAATCGTCATGAAATAATTAATAACATCCCAAGATAAAAATCATAATAAATTAATAATGGCACATTCGATGCATTAACATAATTAACAACAATGCATAATCAATGCAAAAACATAAAGAAAGACACAATTAAACACAACACAATTAGCTGAAGAAAATACAATAAATGATCAACCACRTCATTGAGTAATAAAGAACTAGCAACRCTCAAGCCCAGGATTCATCKCATTGATTTTGACCACTTAAGGTCTCAGGGTTGGCAACTATTCTGAGGAACCAGGAGCTATCTACATCCATTTATAAACACAACTCATAAATTGGCACGCTAGATTTAAGGCATGGAGTAAGATTTAGGGCATGTACTAAACTTCAAACAACTCTCCTCTTTTTCCAAATACAATGAACTTCGAAACTAAATCAACCATTATGGCTCGATACTTCTAGTATGAAATCAAAGAAAGTATTTCCAGCATGAAATAAATAGTTTCTTTGGCTGTATATGAGTAAAGGTCAACGTGGAAGAGACTCCTTATACTTGATATGTGCAAATGCATGTTCAACACAAGTTATTCAATTTAGGTTAGATTATCACTGAAGTGGATTGCTACAATGTAATCAATTAATATATAGTCATGTATCACTGATCTAATTTTAATAGGTAATAAAATTTTCTTTAAGGCAACAACAACATCTAGTGAGTCAATGAATTAATGATTGAGTCACTAAATTAATGATTGGAATGTATCATTTTATAGGCTTGACATCAAACTATTAGATGGAGTTTATAGGTTGGACATCAATGGCCTCACCAAAGATTAGGTTGATATGGTCAAATGGATGTTCAACACAAGTTATTTAGTTTAGTTCATAGGTTAGTGGAGAGTTTTTTTCTTTTAATAGTTAGATTTATTATACTTTAATGATAGATATATATTAAAAATAGTCAATTTGAAATACTTTATAAATGAAAAAAAAAATTATTGTCATTATTTTAAAATACCATCTGCTATAAATTTTTCTTTTGTGTTTTTTTAATTCTTGCATTTATCTCATAGTCGAGTGTAATAAGAATTGCCCCAATCCATTATATTCAATTGGATTATCTAACTTGAAATTGCAGTGAAACCATCTACTCAATGAGTTTGTAGTTTCAACGAAAAGAAAGAAGGTATATTTAAGTGAAATTTAAATGAAAAGAGAGTACAATGAGTACCATAAGAGTGATGGATTGATGTTTCAATGAAAAGAAGGAGGGTATATTTAAGTGCAATTTAAACGAAAAGAGAGTACACTGATTACCATAACACTGATGTAATGATAAAATGGATTTCTATAGTTTACTTTTACAAAACTTGCAGAAGCTTAAGCCCGCGATCTCGAACAAGTTAAATTTTCTATCGCGTCAGTTCTAGAATCGGAAAGCTATGTGAAAATTAAGATCTGGGACATTTTATTCTTTGGTTCAGAGAATTATAGAGGCCATTATTACTGAGATCTTGCTCTTCTCGGGGTAATTAATCTATTTAATATATGCAGAACAAATTTGAAACAAAAGGAAATGGAGTCGAGAATCTGAAAGGATGTTGCGACAGTCTGAGGGAGGAGAACATAAAATTGCGAGAGTCTAAGGGATGAGAACAGAAGAGAATAGAAATAGAAATGTAAGCGTTGAGAGCCATGAAAATCGTGCAGGAGGACTTACACTCACAGACAATGTATATGGGACTGTCACAAATGTACAAATTAATTGCAATTAATATTTCCTATTTTTATTTTTTATTTTTATTTTTGCTGAGCTACAATGTAACCTTATTTTGTCTGATGAACATAATAAATGTGAATCTTTGTGTAATTATAATCAATCTCTTGAACATAATTAAAATCTCTCTTCTATTTTTGGTTTAGTTTTTGGTATAGATTTTAACTAAAATAATTTTAGCAAGATGTTACTCTTATACCTTAATCGCTTGGACTGAATCTGTTACTCTTGGTGATGTTTGTGACAACTGATTATATGTTCCAGGTAATTATACTTTGATCGCTTGAAATTGCAAGAGACATGTATTTATATGGATAATTATCATGGTATAAGAGGTAAAAGTGAATGAACGTTCTGAGGGCTCCAGTAGTTCGAATGTTGCATTTAACTACCATTTGTCGAGAATAAATGGAACATAAAGCTTATTTAGGAAGGGAATCCAAAAATTTGAGGAGATCTTTGCTAATGGACTAGTTGAGTTTGAAGTCACTGCTAATGCCATGTCTAGAATTTAATAGCAAAATGTTTTAAGAGAAAGAACATCACGGAGAAAAATTTGATAACAAATGCGAAAAGAGGACTAAGTCACAGGCCTAGGGTTTTGTTGTTGCTTTGAGCCGAGTGGCTCCAATCGTTGCCCCGCTGGGTCTCATGTCTCGCAAGGAGGGAGGGCCAACGAGCACCTCCTACAGCCAAGCCACAACAAATGGAAATGTTGCAGAGGGTACAAGACGGCCGACCTTCGAGCCGCCGCCAGATCTACATTCAAAGTTACTAGAGGAGGGAACATTAAAAGACCAAGAGATGGACATCGATCCAGAGAAAGAGACCATCCCCTCCACCGCGTCAGCTCCATGGATGCCAGGTAAATGTATTCCACAAGCACCACAAGCACCAAAATATGTTATCATCTCACCATGAATAGAAGAGAAAAAACAGTATATGAGAGATTTTTCCCTGGTTGGAAAATTCCTAGGGCTCTGGCCTTCCGAGCATGATTTGATTAAATGGATACAATACTGGTGGAAGCCAAAAGGTCACTACGAGCTACAACTGGGATCCAAGGGGTTTTTCACAATCATCTTCCATAACCTTGAGGGTCGTAACCACATTTTCGATCGAGGGCCGTATTTTTTCAACTCAGCAGGTCTCTTCCTAAGATTCTGGACAGAAAAGTTCATCCCTAAAAAGGAGGACTTTTCTCATGCACCTGTTTGGATCTGATTATACTCTCTCCCACAGGAATTTTGGCTAGAGGAGGTCCTGACTGGCATACGCAACACCATTGGCATCTATGTCAAATCTTTTGAAGCAACAAAGGAGAGGCGCTATACCTCCTATGTGTGAATCTGTGTATACCTGAACATCGCCAAGCCACTCCTAGGATCCATCATATTGTAATACCAATACGAAGACTAGACCCAAACCATCAACTATGAACACATTCCGTTCCGATGCCGTAAATGCCACAAACACGGTCATCTTTTTAGGGAATGCCCCCTTAACACTGTTCAAAAACAAGGGAACTCTAAAAGTGGCAAAGACAAGGATGGTTTCACTCAACCAACAAGGAAAAGAAGACAAGGAGGGAGGAAGTAGCCAGCCCAAGTAAGTAAAGATCCCTCTTCAAGCAATAGATATGCAATTTTACAAGACCAACCAGAAAATCCGGTAATACAAACTCAACCCACTGAACCACTTCCGGATAACGGATCCCAAGCTGCCAAACATGGGGAGGCACAACCCCCACAGGGTAAGGAGACAGATTCCACCCCCCTAAATGTGGCTCAGGATCCACCGGACTCTTTGGAGATAGAGGACGAGGACGCAGAAATGGAAATGGAGGAGCAAGACCTAGCTGGGTTAGATTTGGAGCACCTCGAGCATGCCTATAGGCAACAAAAGCTGTATACCATACCCAGGGATAAATTACGAAAGGTGCACAAGGTCTTCCTCAATTCCTCAGTAGGGTCCTCTGCAAGAGCTACCCAAGGGCTTGAGATATAGAGTAGTCAGTCAACAAACCCAGGTGAATCTCAAAAAGAGGAAAAGAAAAGAGGGAGAAAATCCACTAACAAGCTTATACAAGAAATAGGAAACTTTATGGTAAATTTAGCGCAAATCCACCTGATCTCGTATAGATTCCTGCCTCTCCCCACTCCCTCTTCATCATGAAGATCATCTCATGGAACATCAGAGGCCTCAATAGACATAGCAAGCACAAATTGCTACGAGATCTGATTATGATGGAAAAACCTGATATATTACTTCTACAGGAAACAAAATGCTCCTCAAAAGATGTCGACAAAATACTCCCATACTGCTGGAAGCAAGGGGAAGTAGTATCAATAGCAGCCATAGGTACAGCTGGAGGACTGGCTATACTTTGGAATATGAACACAGTCCTGCTAGAAAACTCCATTGCCACCAGATGGTCCATTACAGCAGACTACAGGCTCATTGGCTCAAACAAGCTATCCCACTTGACTAATGTCTATGGCCCAGAAATCCTAAGGGAAAAGCAGCCCTTCCTCAGGAATCTGAACTACGTATCCAATTTAATGCAGCATAATAGATGGATTATTGCAGGAGATTTCAACATCATCCGCAGCTTGGCAGGAAAAAAAGGCGGATCAGGACGGCTGGATCGAGAAACCAATGACTTCGACAGTATCATAGACAAAATTTACCTCATAGACTTAGATACCATCAATGGCATCCATACTTGGACAAATAGAAGAACCGTAGCACACCAAATTGCTTGCAAACTCGATCAGTTTCTCATCTCAGACTCCCTCATGCTTGAAGGCATAACCTTGGAAGCTACCATCCTGAACGTTCCTGGCTCGGATCACTAGCCTATTCAGCTATGGTTGGATGTCCCAACCACACTGGGAAAGAAACCCTTAAGGTTTGATTAGTTCTGGCGCGACCACCCTGATTTCCAAACAAAAATACAGGACTGGTGCAGGGAGGCAGCAGTTTCTCAAGGTTAAAAAATGTATAGATTTTAGCAGAAGTTAAAAAACCTCAAACAATATCTCAAGCTCTGGAATAAGCAAACCTTTGGCAACATCTTTGATTCCCAGAAGCAGCTTTTAGAACGAATGGCCGAGATTCAAGACTAGATCAGAACATAGGGGCTAACAACAGAGCTAAAAGCCCTGGAAGAAACAGTAAATCAACAGCTAGATGCAAGGAAAAGACAGGAAGAGATTCTATGGAAACAGAAATCACGCATCCAATGGCTCAAGGAGGGGGAACGCAACAACAAATTCTTTCATAGAACTATCATCCACAGACGACACTCCAATAAGATCATGCATCTCATCTCTGCTGCAGGGGAGACCATCCATTATCACGAAGACATGGAGTCGACCCTAATTGAATACTATCAAGATATCCTCATGGAACCTCTCCCGGACAGACATGAGGCCATTACTAAAGTCACGCAGCATGTGCCCTCCCTCATTACCCAGGATAAAAACTCAACTTTGCTCTGGCCCATTACAATCGAGGAAGTGGATCAGGCACTTCAAGATAAACCCAAAAACAAGGCTCCTAGAACTGACGGCTTCACCAACGATTTCTTCCACCATTGTTGGCTGATGATCAGGGTAGAGGTTTGGAAAATCCTGGAAGATTCCAGAGCCACCGGACAAGTTCTTCAGGCTCTTAATACGATGTTCCTCACTTTGATACCCAAAGAGGGGTAGACATATCACCCCAAGAATTTTAGACCCATAGCTCTCTATAATGTCATCTATAAACTCCTAAGAAAAGTGATTGCTAGGAGACTCAAACCTATTTTTCCAACAATCATTTCCCCGGAGCAATCAGGCTATGTTGAAGGTAGACAAATCATGGACAACATCTTCCTAGCACATTAAGTGATCCACTCTCTGTAGAAAACCAAAACACTAGGTATGGTCCTCAAATTAGATCTTTCTAAAGCCTTGGATAAGATAAGATGGGAATATATGCGGGCAATGCTCCTAGATTTTGGTTTTGATCAGAGTTGGGTGACCTGGATCTTGAATCTAAGCTCCTTGGTTTTCTTTTCCATTCTTATTAACGGGGTCCCCTCTCGACCCTTCTCTCCCTTGAGAGGAATTATATAGGGATATCCTCTTTCCCCCTTCCTCTTAATTATTATGGCTGAAGGTCTTGGTCGCTCCATCTGTGCAGCTATTGAAAGCAACATGCTGACAAGACTACCCTTGCATAAAATTTCCCCTCCTATATCACACAGTCAATTTGTGGATGACATGCTTTTAATGGGTACCCCAACTGTCCGTGAAGCCAACTCTCTTCTTGTAATTCTCCAAACCTTCTTATATGCCTTGGGGCTAGACTGCAACAAGGATAAATCTCAATTTTTTTTCTTTAATACGCCACCCCCGATTCAACAACATATTGCTGAAATTCTATGTTTCTACAGAAGCTCCCTTCCATCCAAATACCTTGGCATACCCCTGATTGACAATGCCCTCCGGAATTCCTCTTGGGAACATATTTTATATTCCTTTACCAAGAAGCTCTCGTCCTGGACCTACAGAGTTCTAAACCTTCCCAGTCATCTCATTCTTCTTCAAGCAGTCCTTCAAGCCCTTCCTGTCTACACCTTCTCGGTGTTGGCTGCCCCAAGATTTGTTCTCACAACCATTAAAAATTTACAGCGAAACTTCTTTTGGAAAGGCCTCAATGCGGGAAATAAAATAGCGCTGGTTAGCCGGGACAAGTTATGCCGGCCCAAAGATCAAGGTGGCTTGGGTTTACGGGATCCCCTCATGATGAACAAGGTGCTAAGCGCCAAAGTTTGGTGGTAGTGGCTCAAGCACCCCAAGGACCTCTGGGCCAGACTTTGGAGAAAGAAATATGCGCCGAATGTGATGGAAAATAATCTAATTCGATGGAATGGGGATAGCCTCGACTCCTTAATATGGAAAGCCGCTAGGTAGAACAAACAACTCGTTACTCAAAATGCCTTTTGGGAAATCATGAATGGGGAATCATCCCTCAACTGGAACAATTCCTGGCAACAATGGCTGGTTTTAGGCAACGAAGACTGGGAAAGAGACATATGTCCTCCTGCTACTCAAGTGGGCCTGACAAGAGTAGCTGACTACTGGTAGGACAATTCACTAGAAGACACTTGGCAAAGCTGGCACCTGGATAGGGAACGCATTAATCTGGAAGCACATGTGGACTTGATACCCTGGCAAGAGGAAATGGCCAAATGCAAGATTCCAAAAACTATAGGAGAGGACATCCTTCGCTGGGGATACTCGCCAAGGGGACCTTACAACATGCGAGAGGCTTATCAGATCATAACTCAGACNCCCAACAAGGAAAGTCTGGTGCAAAATCTAGAGTCTTAAACATTGGCCAAAAATCACCCTTTTTCTCTGGCTTGTCTCCCACTCAAGCATACTAACTTGGGATAACCTCTCAAAAAGGGGTTTTATCGAGCCCTCCATATGCTTACTCTGTGGAGAGGATGACAAAACTATGAACCATCTCCTCAATTCTTGTCCTTACACGGCTCAACTCTGAGATCAATTGGCACTCATCATGCGTACTTCAGATTACGTTAGAGGTAGTATCATTGATACCATCTCAGAATGGAGGGACCAGGCTTTCCATTCCCCCCTCCTTAATCGCATTTGGAAATTACTCCTAGGCTTCATCCTCTGGCAAGTCTGGAAAGAAAGGAACAAAAGACTCTTCTGCAATGCTTCTCTGCCTTGGCAACATTGCTGCCATCAATGCGGATGCAACATATTGGAAACTCTCAACCTTTAGCAATGGACCGATGAAAACATGCACAACACTCCTTCCGAACTCTCAATTCTCCATTATTGGCAGCCTCTACCCTCTCATCATCCTTCACCCCCCTCATCTCCTTCCACCCCTCTCAGCAGCCCCACCTTTTGGTCTCCCCCACCAGAAAATTTCATTAAACTCAATTTTGACGGTGCCTCTAAAGGCAATCCAGGCATAGCAGGTTATGGAGTAGTCTTCCGCAACCATCAAGGCCACATCATTCTCATAAATGCAGGCAACCTGGGACATTCCACAAACAATGCCACGGAACTATGGGGGCTCATCTGAGGACTACAATTAGCCATCGACCATAATTACACCAAGCTAATGGTTGAGGGGGACTCTCAAATCGTCATCAACTTGCTCTGCAGAATTCTCAATGGAGAAAACCCGGACAAAATGTCACCTAGATGGAGACTCTCACATGGATTGCAGATGGTCACAGATCTAATGAAATCAAATCGGGAAGTGGTACCGGTTCATGTCCGGAGGACAGCGAATCAGGTCACAGATGGGCTAGCAAACTTGGGTACCACTTGGAGAGGGCCGAAACTTCTCTGCATTTCGGCTCTGGATCCTAATCACCCCATTCTCCAGCAATGCATTTGCAAAGCTGGAACAGTGGACACACACCCAGATGGGGTGATATTGCGGCACACCTGGCGCAACGTGGAGGTAAGGCATGGCTAGCGAGGCACAGATCCATGTGACAGGCTCATGCCATTGCCCACCACCCCAATTCAACATTAATTTCCATTACTATGGCACAGGCGACATCTAATCTGTTCTCTCCCACCATTGAGCTTCATATCATGGCCACGATCCATTTGCTCGTCGTTTGTCTCTGCTCCGGTATCATTTGGCTCTCCCCTCTGCAGCCTCTGTTGAAACTTACTGGCATTGGCATGCACACCACCACCTTGGTTCAGCTTCATACTTCCGTCCATGCCCGAGTCCACCTAGCACCCATCTCCGAACACTCAATTAGAATTATGTCGCGCCCTCGAGGGCGCCCGCGCAGAGGTTCCCCATGGAAACCTCGTCGGCCCTCTGTTTCACCCCTTGCATCTCCTTCCTCCCACTCCTCTCCTTCTATTCACCCTGAGCCAATTCCTCCTGTGCCACCTGATATCGTTGTCTTGAATTTTTATAGCCTCGTTATTGTCCCTAAGCTGCTGGCCTCTTCCTCTCACCTTGCTCCGAATCCCCCAGGGTTCGGGCCTCCTCCTCCACCACATCAGAACTTTGTTGGGACAGCTGGTGGAGAACCTCCTCCATGCAAGAATCAACCGCCAAACTCTTTCCTTGACAATCAGCTCTGAAACAGCCTGGGAATCCTATACAACTTGGTCTTTGAACTCCGCCAGGGGGTGGAGGATATTCAATTCCATCTGCTGGCTATAGACGAGAAGGTGGCAGTCCTTCTCCAGCTCCTCACCTCTCTTCAAGAGGCTATCCCCACGGACATCGCAGGTGTGGCGTCGGCGGAGGAACCTAGTGCTGTAACCAACAACGGGAATGCCCAGGCGCAACATTCGGCCGGGAATGAGCAGAACCAAGCTATGCATGGGGATATGGAAAAGGAGATGATCACAGTACGTGGCGCGTTGTCGGACACTTCGCCAGATGTCGATAGGACTAGGGGCAACATAGATGCAGGGAAGCTGTGGGACGATGGAGTGACATATGTCGAGGAGGAGCCGTGGTCCGAGGCTGTCCACATCACCTGGCTAGTTCATCTACCATATGTATAAGGTATTTAGTGCACTTCTAGTTCCTCTAGTCTTTTTACCTTTTCATGTTGTCTAGTTAGTCTCAAACAGTATATTTAGGCAGTTCCACCACCTATGTTTGACTTCTATACCGGTTGGACTGGTTTCCCCTCTGTTGGGGCAGTCCAGTAACTACAGCACGAATATTCTTTGTACTCTGTATCTTTTTTGGTCTAGGAAGGCCCTTTATATATAATACAACTAACTAAAAAAAGAACATCACGGAGAGAAATATAAGCGTTTGTATTGATTTTGTAATGGTAACTAATTCTTAATAAAGAAAATTAATGCTAAAAATAAATGGTCGAGCAGTCACTTGAAATGACCTTAACACATACAAAAAAAACTTTCACATGAATATAGGGTTCCATTTAAAAATAGATGGTTATGGTCCAATAGTCTGTTCAAAATGAACGTAACACATACAAAAAAAATTCCACATGAATCTAGGGTTCCATTTTGGGATACATAAATTAGTAAGTAATTCCGTACCTAAAACGTTTCTATGATATTCAAATCAGCTATAAAATTTCCCAACATTACATCCTATTTAGAAGCCTAGAAGCCTACACTAACAACACAAATTTATAAAATAGAAACATCCCCACAAAATTTTTAAAATTGAAAACGGTATACCAAGCAACGTCTTCCTATGTTTTAACTTCTTCGAAGTCTTAATTTCCGCGTGATTTTCTCCTTATTCTCGATCTTTATCTGGAAAGTAGAGATCAACACAATGACAAGGAAAACTATGAGGTCTTAATTTCCGCGTGAGTTTCTCCTAATTCTCGATCTTTATCTGGCAAGGCAAGATCAACACAATGACAAGGAAAACTATTTCATACTAGTAATATCTCCACTGCTTTAGAAAAACAAAAATTCCTTATCAAATGTTGACTATCTTTTCTATTTTTGTTCAGTCAGGAAAAACAATAAATGCTTTCTCTTTATATTCATCTAGAAAAGAAGAAGAGATGTTTTCAGAAAACAATGGACGAATTACAAGAAATACATGTGATGTTGGATTTTCAACCAATTACAGAGTAAAGAAACATTAAGGTGAAGAAGAAATGTTTTAAAAAAAATCAACGAATTAAATACATGTGATGTGGAATTTGCAACCAATTGCAGACTAAGAAACATTCAACAACAAGGTGAAACATGAGATGAAACAGAACTGCACATTTTAGAGATTGAAATTATGGTAGATACACCAATTTCGTTGACATATGTGCATTCTTTATATTTAGAACCCTGAAACGGAAATGCCATTCGAAAAGTTTGTTTGATATACATAAGAGATGAACGGATATTACTTATTTGAATCTATGAATCGGATAAAACGTATTGGCTCACCTTAGCTGCAACCAGGTGTGGTTCCCATGTTTGTCTTCCATATATGATGTAGCCAGAAGTGGACTTTAGCCTCGCAAACTGTTTCAACCCTATGCAAAGAAGTTGGCTTCATCACCGCAAACATTTCAACCCTCTGCAAAGAAGATTCCCTACATTTTGGTGGCACATCAAAGGAAAAGTTGATGTTAAACGATCCATGTAACCAGCAGATTTATCAGCTGTCCAGACATGGCAGACAGCACGGGAAATACAACCCTCGGGTGCTAATATTAACCACCACCATAACGAATTCGATCTCTCAAGCAGTCACAAAAGAGTCACAAAACCTCAGGCAGCCAAAATCGGACTGCGAAAACGAATGCTCAATCAACTAGTAGTCAGAAAAGTTCAGGTAGTCACATAAGCACAAAATCTAATCAACATCAGACGCCGAAAATGAATGCTCAATCAACCAGCAGTCACAAAAGATCATCCAGTCACATAAGCACAAAATCTAATCAACAGACCATCTCACGGCAGTCACAAAATCTAAAACTTCAACACAAAAGCTTAAGCAGTCACAAAAGCTAAAGCTTAAGCCGTTATGAAAGCACAATAGCAAGCTAAAGCTTAAGCCGTTACGAAAGCACAAAAGCTTAGGCAATCACAAAAGCATAAAATCTAATCAATAGACCGTTTCAGGCAGTGACAAAAGCTAAAACTGAGGCCGTTACAAAAGCACAAGATGCCATTAAAGCACAAAATCTAATCAACAGACCATCCAGAAAGTCCGGTTTCTGCTAAGAACACTCAAAAGCATAAAATCCCAACAAGTCCACTTGTTTTGAGGCATCACGAAGCCACGTGTTTTGAGGCATCCACGAGTACATCACACGTTTCTGGTAAGAACACTCAAAAGCATAAAATCCCAACAAATCCACGTGTTTTGAGGCATCACGAAGCCACGTGTTTTGAGGCATTCACGAGTATATCGCACGTACGTGTTTTGGGTGGCATAGGTATTTTGGGTGATTAAGATTTCATCATCTTTCACCAATGGGGATATGTAATGATGTGAGCAATTAGATGTTCATGACCACTCTGACTAGTTTTGATTGAAAATTTTACATATAAATTAATAAAACGGCTGATGCAATTATTTTATAATTTAATCTTATCTATACGATATAATTTAGTATCTTATGTAATCTTTCAAATTAAATCAATAAATATAGTATATAGTAATATATAATTATAGTATATAATTTAGTATCTTATCTAATTTTTTAAATCAATAAATATAGTATATAGTAATATAGTAATCATGATCCATTTAAGATTAATGTAAGATATATTTTGATTTTTATTTTCTGTTTGAAAAGATAAATAAGATAGTTTTATTTAGGATAGTGGAAATAATGTTAAATTTAACATGGAGAGATTTCTTTGAAAATATCATCATAATATATGGATATTTCCACATTATCACCTCATTATTTGTCATTTGGTGTACTCCTACTTGCATTCATGTAATTTATAGTCTCTTCCTCCAATACCAACTCTCTGAAATGCATTCTATTTCCAAGGTCATTGAGCCATACTCCTTGGAGTCAATAGCATGATATTATTGCAAGTTTAGATTTATGGAACTTTGTGGAATGATTGGATAGTTGATCTAGACCAAAGGATCATGCTCTCAATATTTCATTCCTATCTTAAGTTTTTTTTTTGGTCTTGTTTATGAGGATTTCTTAATGACCATCTAGAATTAATCCTTAGATTCCCAAATGTTTAACAACTAATTCAATACATTTAATACCTTTCGTATCTTCTATTATTTTATTTTCTCCCTGATATAGGAATACAAAATAAGTAGGTTTGGTGAACCATGCATAGTCTCTCAACATATACCCTACACTTCGAAGTCCTAGATTACCTCTAGAGTCCCCATCAATGTTCAATTTCAGCCACCGTTCCTCAAGGTGTTCCCACAATTGCTTAATGGGATCCTGCTTTGAACCCTGAAGGTTGAGTATGTTTAAAATAGAATTTTCACATCAGTTGGAGGTCACCTTTGGAAAACATTGACAGGTCTCTTTGATTTCCCTTTGAGCTCTTAACCATATTTTTTGAAGTGAGTAATTCATCTTTGAATGTTGTTAGGTTTCTTGCCTTCCACGACAAGCACATGATAAATCCTACCTTATAGCTTACCTTCCAAATATTTTTCAAGAGTAGAGGTTTCCACCATGATTAACCTCAGGATGATAGTAATAATGTATTACAAGAAGAGGATAGTCTTTTTTTATTGACATAACCCTTTTTGGTGGTTATAGGTGAATGAATTCATTGCCTTTTTGGCTTATACATCTTAAAAGCACTATAGGTATCCATCTAGAATTGGATTTCAAACAACAAGATCTTCTAATCGAATTGGGACTTAAAATCTATAAGCACGTGCATTTTTTTAAACAATAAAAAATTTAAATCTTTTTTAACCTTTTTTTTATATAATATTTAGTTATCTCAATTGTTATAAACTAATCAAATTATATTTTAAACATAATATAATATTTTTTTAATAATATATTATTTTATATTTTATAATTATTATAGTTGTATCTTATGTATTATTATAAAAATTTTATATTTTAAACGTAATATATATATATATATATATATTTTTAAGTGAAAAAGGGGTTTTACCTGCTATATTATATTAACAAAAATACAGAGAGATACAGTGGTACTGCTACCACCAAATGTGCCGCCATTTTATCGGAAACCAACATAATTTGGGGCACGTATGTTGCTTCTAGGAAAAAAACCAAAATATTGTTTCACCACCTGTCCTGCCCGAAGGAAACCAGGTATGATGGCAATATATCATATTGAATCTAAACAACAAGATTAAAAACCAGACTAATAAAGACAAGCTAAAATACCCGGTGACCTGTCGTCCTCGTCCTCCTGCCATGTTGCTCTAGCCTGAATGACAAATGGATGGGCGCACGTTGGGCATTTCTGATTTGTCGGGGCATTGAAGTAAGAATCCATAAGCATATTCAAACATTGTCCCATTAGGATGGCTCGGTTCTCTTGGTTTTCCATTTATCCTCGGAGTTCAAACACTAGTTCTAGGTGTTTTGCGTAGAGGAATGGTGTATGGGCACTGGAGTGTGCATGCATTCCTTTTGTGTCTGCCTCGCCTGGGTTACCCTTCTCTACTTCTGTGTTGGCCTCATCTTTTTCAATGGATGCAATGTCTGTGTGGTGCACCATTATTGCACAGGTGCTCTGCGAGACCATAATCATGTAAGGCACTTCCTCAATATAGCACGTTGGGAGATCCTCATAGAGCCTCCCCCTTGTTTTGTCTCTTGCCCGAGTCTCCAGGGCAGTTGGGGTGTCTTCCATGTATGGTATTTCCTCTATGTAGTAGGTTGGGAAATCCTCTTCAATCTTTCCCCTTAAGCTACTTCCAGCTTGAGTTTCAGGTGCAGTTGGGGGATTTTCTTCAGGGATGATTTTAGGGGCTAAATTTCGCTCATGGGCTAATTTTCCATGGTTTTTCCAAAAATGTGATTCACTATTTTAAAAATGATTCGCCCAAATTCTATAGGATAAAATAATTTTGCCTTAAAAATTGCCAAAATTTTATAAAAACTATATAAAATCCTTAGAAATTTGAATATTTTTACAAAAATATAACCAAACATTTATAGTGTGCATATGAAGGATTAGTAAGATTCGCCAAGGTTTCTACATTTTAAAATAAATTTCCATCCTTAAAATCATCCCTAATTTTCTTCTTTCTTAATGTCTGTAGGCTACCAATTATCCAGTGCTAGTGGGGTGTGAGAGATATTCTCTATTGAAAACTCAATTGTAGGAGCATGGAGTACGAGACGGGTGACCCTCGCTCTTTGACGAAGAATGGAGTTGGCCAGCGAGAGTGCTCTTTCCATATGTTGTCTCCTCTGGCGATGAGCAGAGTGGGTGTGCCAGGCCAACACGCGATGAGGCTTGCATCACTCCAGAAGCATCGTGGAAGAGGAGTGAGTGTAAAACTCACCAGGGCTCAGAAAAATCACTAGGGACAGGATGCAAAAAGAAACATAGTAGAGCTTACAGTCAGTGGCGAGTTGCAGAGCAAGGATGAGCCGACTGCGACCAAACCTTTTTGCTTTGACATTCTTGTGGGATGACTGCACCTGGCTTTGCTTTAACTCTGCCATATTTGATTCTTGTAGTGCCGGCCCTTTCGCACGAGAGAGAAGTCGCTCACCCGAAGGTCTACTGTAATGGCATGCTCCCATCATTAAAGTTGAATAGATTGGGAGTGGCCTGCCGCATTTAAACCTTGGCTAGGCGCTATGCCGAATGGCAATGTTGCAAAACGTGTCACCCCATCTGGGGCATTTTAAACTTAATATATTATTATAGCTATATTTTAGATTTGATATTCTATGTCCCTTGTCCCATAAACAAGGTGTTTCATACACCAATTTCGTATCTATCTTTGCTTGACCTTAAAAATACATTATTGTTATTTCAGTCTTAGTGGACTTTAATCACCATCATAATCATCACCATCATATTTAATTATCTCACTTAATTTAAACGAATTAAATAATTAAATTATATTTTAAACATACTCTAATAGTTTAATTTTTAAAATAAAATATCATTTTATATTTTTTAAATATACCTTTTAGTTTATTTTAAAATAATTTTATTTATTAAATTTTTAAAGAGTTTATTTTAAAAAAAAATTAGATTTTTCGAAAAAAAAATATAATATTATTATCTTATTTATCTTTTTAATATAAAATGGTGATTTCCACTAATTTTTAATTTACTATATAACACATTTCTATTATTAATTAATATTTTAAATTCTCTTAAACACATATACTTATTATATTCTAACACTAATTTTTAATTTATTATATAACACATTTCTTTTATTAATCAATATTTTAAATTCTCTTAAATACATATATTCATTATATTTTAACAAAAATAAAAGGTTATGTTTTAATTTTTCACATAATTTATAGAATTCAATATATTATATTTTTTTCTTTTTTAATTAATAAAAAAAAATAATTTATTTTAAATTAATTTAACATCTATAATATTAATTTTTAAAATATAAAATAACATATTTTATTAAGCATCATAAAATACAAAATAAAACCTATAAATAAAACTTATTAAATATATTATTTTGTCTTTATTATTATTTTAACTAAATTTTGATGATGATATACTCCAATATGAAAATGGGATGATGATAGTTTATTGTTTACAGAATTAATTGGTTTACCTACTTTTTTTTTTTAATGACTGGTGGAATTGGCAACTGGGCCGGTCTCGTACTCGCGTGACACGGGGTCGATTCCGACCTCTACCACTATAACCTCCAGGTGCCATACGTATGCCCCTTCCGCAGGCACAGGTAAGTCAGGGGGATTTGAACTTGGAACCTCATCGAACATAACACTTCATATCACGACACTTGCCAATTGAGCTGCCCCCTGGGGGCCAATTGGTTTACCTACTTTACTTTAAAATAAAAGAATGTTTGATATTTAAATTTTCATTATACAAAGGTTGTGATTATCTAATCTTTTAATTGTTGAATGTTGTTTGGTTCTACGTTATATTTAAAGCTTATGTTAGTTTATACAATCCAATATCGCGTTGTTCCGCCAAATTAGTGGAAATCAAAGAAGGTGACAGATTGTGATGTCATTGTCAAATATGGCAATCGAACATCTTCCCTATCGAATGAAAACTAGGGCAGGTGGCGCATTCGATTCTGTACAACATTGTGCTAGGAAACCAAGACAGACAGAGGACATCGAGTAAAAACTAAAGACATAACTATAAAACTTCTTTGTTACAGTGCAAGGAGCTGAGCTGAGAATGCTCGTGATAGCTAGACCAAGTAAATTACCCATTTTCACCCGAGGATGTGTCACTCGGATCACCACTGAGTGGGTCATTCCTGGGCTAGAGAAAGAAAGCACTGACACAAGTAGGACACCTCTGGGTTGTTGGTGAGTTCGAGTAGGCCTTATACAACATGTCAATTCTCTGATGCCAAGACTGGGCCACCCTTGTTATCTGAAGGGACGAGGCGAAAAAGCATGGATGGTCACAACACATATGCTTTATTTGTAAGAGGGTGTACCCAAGACAAGAACCTTGGTAGGCCTTCGGGGTGGAGATCTAAATCTACAAGTAGCTCTAAGTCTCCAAAAAAATATTTGAGGAAATACTGGAAGTGTGGTAAAACATGGCATTATAAGGAAGATGGCAGGTCTAAGAAGCTTGAAAAACCAAATGGATTGGATAGTATCTCTTCCAGAGAGGCGAAAACCTTCACTGAAGAAAGAGGTGATGTTTACCTAGCATCTACAAGTACACATGCAGACCTTGATGTATGGTTGATCAACTAAGTTGTGTCATGCCATATGACTCCTCATAGGGAGTGGTTCTCTGAATATGAAAAATATGATGGTGCTGACGTATTCCTAGGAGATGAATCGACAACAAACATCTTGGGATGTGGAAGGGTTAAGTTGCTGCTAAAATATGGAAGGGTTAGAAATCTCCCTGGGGTTCTGCACATTCCAAACTAGCCAGGAGCCTAATATCTGTAACCAAGATGGATAATGCAGGAGTGGATATTGTATTCGGAAAGAAAACTTGCAAGATGGTACGAGGAGCAATGGTGTTGATGAGGGGAGTTTGATGTGGAACTTTGTACAAGTTGTTGTGAAGCACTTATAATAATGGGTGTAACAGTTCTTTTGTCCTTGAGTAGACAAATAAAGAAGACAAGACCAATATCGTCCCTGAAAGGAAGACCATGTTGTGGCATCAAAGACTCGGACATATTGGAGAAAAGGGCCTTCGAACACTACACGGTAAAGGTATGGATGAAGGTATGCTTAATTGCACTCTGGATTTTTATTTCTATGAACATTGCATAGATGGTAAATAAAATCGAGTAAGATTCCCATCTGGTGCTACAAGAGCAAAGGGGGTCTTAGATTTGATACACAGTGATGTGTTGGACCTGTTCCTGTTCAATCCCTAGGTAAATCTGTGTATTATGTTTCATTCATAGATGATTTTTCAAGGAACACATGGATTAATTTTCTTAGAAAGAAATCTGAGGTATTTAATAAATTTAAAGAGTTTAAGGCTCTGGTAGAAAATCAGACAGAGAAGAAAATAAAGGTGTTTGGAACAGATAATGGATGATTATGGTTGACTATGGATGATTATGGTTGACAATGGTCGACCATGTTTTACTATGGATGACCATAAAATTATTAAATTTGAATAAAGATTGTGATATTTGATAATGATTTCTTCATTGTTAT
>ML818674.1:117288-127494 GCA_009831015.1 Picea engelmannii | reverse complement strand
GTGGTTCACCCCCACCCTAGGGCTACGTCCACCAACTCTTCTTCTTTATTGTCTTCAGTCAATTGGTTACAAGCACAGAGCCTCAAAAACCTTACTTCGCACAAGAAAAAAGATCTGCGCAGCTCACTAGATCCTTCTTCCTTGTGTTACAACACTAAGCCTTCCACAATCTGCTACAAGGACCTGCACTTAGCTCTGCAAGTCTCTTACAGTCATGCACAAAGTACTTACAGACTCTACTTGCACTTAGCATATATTCACATCACATAGATGCACCCCCCTTCTATCTAGCTTAAGCGTCTATTTATATATTAAAAAATAGGCCTAAACATGGGTAAACCCATGGGCCGACATCCCATTCCCGTTACATATTCCCACATCTCAAAAAGGACCCCAAAAGGGGTCAAGATCCTGCGATCTCTACTTCATCTTGCACTCCTCCTTCGACATGCTATTGAAGTCCAAAAACAGGTCAAACTTGACAAGATATCAACAAAACTTGGTCAAGGGCCATAGGCCCCCAACACTCACCTGTGACTCGTCCCGAGTCACTTTGATGTAGGAAGTTCTGCTTCGAACGCTTCGATCTTAGCTCAAACTGCTTCGACTTGTTTCTGTGCTACGTGCTCTTTTTCAGCAAATTCTTGAATGAATGCATCATTCATAGGTCCTTCCAGGCACCGTTCTGTCGTGGTGCTAACCTGCTCCAGTTATGCTCCTTGACCTTCTACCCCTGTAAACAACTGATAGGCCTTATCTTGTACCAATTGGAGTTTCTGAGTTATCTCCATAATTCTGCTCTAGATATTATGGATTTGTTGCTGGGCGGTTCACTGCTCTTGAGATCTATTCATTCTCTCCACAACTGATAGAGACTTCAACTGTGCCTGTAGTGTTTCTGCATGCTGCTTCACTTATTGGAGCTGAAATTTAGTGCCTACAACTTTGGGTTCTCAGTAAGTTTCTCATATGTCTGAGCACTGCGATCAATGAATTTCTTGCATTATAAGGTAAGGGCCTTCATTCTGTCAACTGTGCTATGGGCAATGGCTTCTCGCTAGTCCCTTACGTCCTATGGAGTCTCGGGCACAATGCGTAGTTCTAAATATGAAATGTGTTGTTGTAGTTGCTGGATCACTTCTTGAAGTTGCACTACTTGCTTCGTGACTTGATCCTCTACCTTTACTTCTACGATAGTCACGGAGCGAAGCGCTCTGTTGACCATTTATTTTAATTCGAATTGCTCCGTTAGCAACTGTTCCTTGTCTTTCTGCAGTTTGGATTTTTCTTCATCAAACTTTGCCTGGAGAGAAAGCTTCTCCCGTTCTGCAGTATTGCGTTGCTCTATAAGGACTCCTTGTACTTGTGTCAAATCTTGGTTGGCTTGTGTTGTTTCTTCTTGTGCTCGTTGAAGGTGAGCTTCGACTGTATCAACTATTCGGTGGAGTTGAGTTGGCTCATCTCCCAGTTCCGGTGTTCCTAATGGCAGAGGCGTAGTGGAGATTGCGCGGCTGGATTGTAGTGCTTGCTGTACTCCTTGGATCTCAATCTTGATTCTATTGTACATCGCTTCCTGCTTAGCCTCTTGTTTCTCTGCTATCTCCAGTGAAGCATCATTCATGGCCACTATAATGAAATCAAAGTCATCTGAGGTGAGGATAGTCTGCATTTTGGTCATAGAAGCTTTCAATTTCTTCTAGGAGGAAGGCGGCGGGATGGAAACCTTCCTTTTCTTCAAGGGGTCCTCCTCATCTCTAGGCGGTGTAACCTTGCCTTTCTTTTGTTCAAATTTAGATCCATATATCTCTCCACCATCACCTCCTTGCTCTGGTGAGATGGAAGCAGTCTTCACGGATGCACTCTCTAAATCCTGAACCTCTTCATTTTTCTTCATCCTGCTAGGTCCAGGTGTATCCTGTGCAGTTTCTGGACTATCTATATCGGATATTTCTGTAGGGTCTGCTGGAATGGGGAGGTCCACCGACCAGTCCTTGGTGATATCCTCCAAGTCCTCCTCCATTAGCTTGTAATAGGACTGAAGTTGCTGCTTGTGCTCGTCAGCGCACGCTGTGATGTAAATGAAATGACGGTCCGTGTTGAATTTCATCAAAGGCCGGAACCTGTGTAAAGTATTCGGAGTTATGCGAGGCGCGGACTGTATGGATACCTTCAACAGGTTGTAGTATGCATGGAATACAACATTGGACTGCCACTATTTGTTCATGTCACTTGAATACCACAGTGTGCTGAACTTCGCAACCAATGGTTCAAAATGCTCGATGTCCGGGAAGGTCGCACCTTTCGGCATCTCCTAAGAAATGAAAGCGATTAGGATCAATAGCCAGCTGAAGTGAAATTTGTACCCTTGATCCTGGGCTTCTCTGCATTCAATTTCTAATTGTTTCACCAAGTACTTCGACCAATTCATTTGTAGGCCCTCCGCGCACTTCCTTGCGAGGTCGACTACAAAACTAGTCACTTGGTTGGGTCGATTCTTGTGTACTAACTTTCCCGTGATCAATTAATAGGAAAGGTGCACTGTGCCACTCTAGATAGAAGCTACCTTGTAGCCTCGTGTTCCCTTCTTGACATTGCCATAGGTGTCCTTGATCCTTTGAGCTAGAGTGTGATCCATTGTTTTTCTGGGATAGAAATCTTGTGGGTCAGGGCCTTGCATACTTAGCCCTGTGATCCGATTTATCAATGCCAGATCCACTGTTATGTGACGGTTTAACCATAGATAACCTACATGGTAACAAGACAACAAAAAATTGACACATGCATTCACCTCATGGTGTCATCCGAAGTGTGGAATCTTTATAACGTTCAACATGGTGGATTGTGCAAAGTTATAGGTCCATGACTGATTGATGATCTTCGAATTCTTTCCCTTTGTTCTAGTCAGGTACTTATGCAGGGCGAGCATGTTGTAAAATTTCCGGTCATCGAGGTTGAAGTCACTAAACTTCAACACTGCAATCTTCTCTTGGTCTGCATGAACTGCACGTATCCCCTTCGGGAGGTATGCAGTGACCAAGGTGTACTCAAAATCTCTAGGTACTCTGTAGCGGTTTACAACACCACTCAAAGGTGGTATATAAGTAGGTAATATTCTCAGAATCAACTTAGCATTCGTGAGATCATCCATGTGCTTAGTTTGCTTCTCATCTGATGACCGGGATGGTCTAGCTCGAGTGGTTGACGAAGAGGTTGGCAGTCCTCTCGTGGATGATGCTTGTACACCTATGGATAATCCTCTCTCTGACATGACTCTTTCAGTCATCAGGTCGATCAAAACTTCCTCAACAACTCTTTCTGCAGTGCTCAACTCGTCCGACATACATGCTCGGGGTTAACAATCTCAGGTTTGGGGGGGGGGGTATCTTAGACACAGTAATGAGAGAGAGAGCAGAAGCATGATGATCACGATATAAACTCAACTTAGTCTGTGGGCTCAAATTCTCAATTGGAAAAAGTGTTCTCGGTGCATGGCGCAGTGGGATAAATAGGTAACTTGACAATGGGTCGCTTGCAATGGGTATGAGGTCTTCATTAACTCGGTTATGTCCATTATGGTGCGGTCTCAATGGTCGAATGGCAAGCTGGCTAGCCATAAATGGTTTTCTATCCATTCAGAGCATTGATCTAATGGTTATAACGTTCCCCAAAGACTATATTGCTTTGCCATGGTGAAGTGCCATACGTCGTTGTTTTGATATCCCGACGAAGCTCCAATTTTGCAATTTTTCCTTCTGTGAGGTTCCCTCTGGGAATTTCCATAAATTTTCAATCTTATCCCTCTTGTTACTTAGCTTTCTAGCCTTCTTTTCAGTGAGCTTCATCTCATTATGCCTTTTTCCATTCTGATTCTTATCTTCTCGTAACATAGTTACTTCGCGCTGTTGAAATTCTTTCCTAGGATTCAGGGTTAGTACCTCTTCTTTGTCTGGGATAAGTACTTCAGTCTTCTGTTGATCTTCTAATGTTCTTGTAGCTTCGACATCTGGGTCTCTAGTGTTAAATAGCTTCGATCTATTCTCCTGTTCTGCAATCAAGTGTGCGATCCTTTTAGTCATGAATTTTTTAAACTCCTGCTTCTTTTGTTCTAACACTGCTTCTTCTTCTTTCCTTCTGGCTTGGTATCTTTCAATCTAGGGGCTGGCTAGTAACATGGTAAACGTGGCATTGTCTTCAATAAATTTAATAATCTCAAAATCTTCTTCCATCGAAGTTCCAATGGCATTCATAGGTATCTGAGTGAGATTTCCACATAGGTTTACCAATTTTCCTCTGAATAATCCTATTCCTCCTAATGAAGGAATCATAGCAGGCTTCCCTATAGCTTCCCAAGTTCTTTCTGTCACGATATTCACCCGTGTTTCCTCATCCAGAACACAGTCAATGTCGAAGTCTCCTATTATTGCTTCGATGCATTCTTTTTCTTTGAATATCCCTGATAAGTTGATATGTCGGTGGTCATTCGGGGTTTCTTTCATTTGTAACAATACTTTCTCTGATTCTTTCTGGGATTTTGCCATTTTTGGATCTGCCTTAGGGTTTTCCTAGTTCAGATTCATTCTTTCAACTTTAGCAATCATTCTAGGGCAATCCAACACTTCATGGTCCATAGCTTTGCAACAAAGACAACTAGGTCTTCTTCCAGGGCATTCCTTAGCAAGATGTCGTGTTCTTCTGCAGCTGTAATAGAGGGTTAATCCTCTCTTTCTTTTAAATGATCCCCAACTTCTCCTGTACTGCGTGCTAGAAGCATAGGAGCTAACCTGCAACAAATTCTCTCTAGGATCCTGCACCCATTTGTTAGTCTAAATATTCTTTCTATGCATAGGTATAACATATCTTTCACTATTCTTGTCAGATCTATTAATATCAAATATTTCTTCATCTATCAATACCCTAGTTTTTGAACTAGGATAAACTCTATTAAACATACCTATATCCATACTCTAGAAACAAAAATTTCCACTTATCTTACTTCTACAGAGCACAAAGCTTCCAGATCTAAAACTTTTCACTATTCTTACCTTTATCAGAGCACAGAGCTTGCATATCTTACCTCTTTTCATAAGAAATTCTCACTTTTACCTTTCTTAGAGCATAAAGGTTTCAGATCTTGCTTCTCTCCTTCAGATCCAACTTCTTTTCTTCAGGTCGAGCTTCTTTCTTTTAGAACAGAGCTTTATAAATCAAGTAGAATACTGCACACTAGAGCTACAGATCTATGCACAGAGCTTTCACAACTTCAGGAAGAATCTTTGCACAAATATCCTTCATTCTCAGTTCCCAGCGATCACAGTTTCAGGTCCCAGCAATGGAACCATTTGTTGACATAGGGGCAGACATAGGGTTCAATGCTACAACATCGCACCAACAAAACCCTAACTACCGACCCTTTCGGCAACACTTGCGAAGCAGATGAAGTCTGACCCAAAGTAGAGGCAGGGGTGGTTTCGAGACTCAGGTGTCTGCAACCTTAGCTGGGACACATATATGTGATTATGATACTTAATAGAGCACTTAGGACCATCAGATCCTCAATATGCAATCAATACATACTTTGTTGATAAAACAGAGCTTTGCAACATTCACATTGATCTAATGTAGTTAAGTACTTAGCACAAACAAATGGATCAGATCTAGCAGAAGCAAGCAGTAAGCACATTCATAGAAGTCAGATCTAATATTCTTACACATCATTAGCACAAAGCATGAACAAATTTATCTATATCTATGAAAGCACTTAGCAAGAGAGTCATAAACACATTAAGACAAGCACATAGCATAACAACACAATATTTACGTGGTTCACCCCCACCCTGGGGCTACGTCCACCAACTCTTCTTCTTTATTGTCTTCAGTCAATCGATTACAAGCACAGAGCCTCAAAAACCTTACTTTGCACAGGACATAAGATCTGCGCAGCTCGCTAGATCCTTCTTCCTTGCGTTACAACACTAAGCCTTCCACAATATGCTACAAGGACTTGCACTTAGCTCTACAAGTCTCTTACAACCATGCACAAAACACTTACCGACTCTACTTGCACTTAACATATATTCACATCACATAGATGCACCCCCTTCTATCTAGCCTAAGTGTTTATTTATATATTACAAAATAAGCCTAAACATGGGTAAACCCATGGGCCGACATCCCATTCCCATTACATATTCCCACATCCCAAAAAGGACGCAAAAAGGGGCCGAGATCCCGCGATCTCTGCTTCATCTTGTGCTCCTTCTTCGACAGGCTGTTGAAGTCCAAAAACAGGTCAAACTTGACCAGATATCAACAAAACCTGGTCAAGGGACAACACACTATATATGTTATGATTATTTGATTGCGCCATCAAAGAGGGTCATGGGATTTTAAATATGGTTTTGTTGCATTTTGATTGATTTGTGTTGTGAAATCGGGCCTGTTGTTGTTGCCTCGTTGTATTGGATGGATAGCCCAACATTTTGAATGTTTAGAGGCAAAGAAAATTGTACCTGTACAGTCACAGAAATACACTTGCGTTTGGTCGAATGGTTTTGTGTATCCCACAACATAGCATGAGTTGAAGTGGTGATTGTTGTTTGTGTGTTTAAATGGCAAGTTAGGATCTTTGCAATTTAAATATGGATTAATGTGTTGACTGTCCACTATGTATGTTAAATTAATATCATTCTTTTTAATAGTGGTAGGCACAGGTGTTGTGACAGCATAACCTTATTGCAATTTAATTATTAAAAGACATAATCGAGCACGACCTTTGAGTTGGTATTTGATGATTGAAATAATTCGTGGGCAGTGGTTGATTTTGACGCTGAACATAATGGTTTACTATTTATTCATTTGGGAATTGTTTGGAAATATTAAATGGATAAATGAGAGGAACACAACTCCCCTACAGATTATTGTGGAATGCATACTGTCTTATTTGATGACACTGTGTTAAATATTTGATTACAAACAGGGTGCAAGTTAATGCACATGATTGCTTGAACTATACACAATAATTGTTTGGGGTCTCAGTGGTCATTTGGTTAGTGTATTTCCTTTTACATAATGGTTTTATGGAACAATTAATTAATTTTATGAACAATAATCGCTCTCTTTCCCTACCATTATTTCGCTTTCCACTAATTACAACCCGCTCGCCTTCCCACATTCATTTTTCACTTCATGTTCTAAAATTTAATTACAGTCAAGAAGAATTCAGTATTGAAGCAATTTAGAGTCACATTTTCTTGGTTGGCTTACAATGATGTTTTCTTTGGTTTGCATTACAGTTGATTGTTTGTGGTCTTTGAGCGGTAACCATGTTTCTTTTCCCCTCACTTTATCATTTTTCGCTAAATACAAGACCCTCGCATATCCCAGGACCTTTTGTTCACCCCCTGCTCATTGACAACAGTTAAACAATTTATATGGATAGGATTTCATGAGCCTGATACGTTGTTGAGCCAAAATCTATTTCATATTTTTAAAAGAGTTATCATGTATGGTTGTTTAAAGGACTATTTGCTAATCAATCGTGCATGCTGGAATGATTTTTTTCAGCCAAGGTAGCCATGGCAGAGGCAACCTAGGGAGAGGTAATTGGAACAGAGGCCCAAGAAGGCCAAGGTTCTCCATACACTTTGATGTTGACTCGCAAGAGTTAGGCCAGTTGTTTCAGGCTAGATTTTTCAATTGGATTGGGAAAGGAGTGGTCCAACCTAGGCCTAAAAAACCTCCCTCCCAAGCTCCACAAGCCCCTAGTATTCTCGTGCCCCTTCATGTCTCATTGCAACCTGAAGTTCCAAAAAATGACAGGTGGCAAGAGATTGTCCACCCGACAGTCTCCCAACATCGTGGTTGGCCCAATTTGTCCTTATGTGCTCCCCCACCTATTAACCTTATTATCCAAGTTGCACCTATTCACTCACCAATTCAGTCCTCTCATGCTAGCAAAAGGTTGAAAACTGAGGCCCACCATTGCCTTGACAAAGGAAAAGCCACTGCTACCCCTTCCTCACCCTCCAATGGCTCTGATAAATCCGTGTCTTCCTGGATGCATTTGAGGGATGGTTGTTCTCACATGATCAACGGGATTAGGCCTAAAGACTCAGCACAACCAAAGGAAAATTTAGGAAAATCAAAG
Source organism: Picea engelmannii (assembly GCA_009831015.1). Classification (NCBI taxonomy): domain Eukaryota; kingdom Viridiplantae; phylum Streptophyta; class Pinopsida; order Pinales; family Pinaceae; genus Picea; species Picea engelmannii. The sequence goes on along the minus strand of ML818674.1, from coordinate 119,348 downwards.
GGTGACAACAACAATCAAGGAAAGATTGCATCTTAGAGTGGGAAATATGGATTTTGAGTTTTTATTTTAATTGTTGATGACAGTTGACTTCATAATTTTTTGGACAACATGTTTTATTTTTGGATATATATGTAATGCATTTTATGAAAACAATGTCAAATATAAATGAGATAAGTTGTCAAATGAGCATGTGATGAAGTACACACATATCTCTTGTCTTCTGTGGAGTAGGATTTTGATGCTATGTGCCTGTAAGAAGCTTGACAAAGATAATAAACAAGAAGAATTGGTGGACATAGCCCTAGGGTGGGGGTGAACCACGTAAATACCGTGTTGTTCTACTTTGTACAAAGTCTTGATGTGTTTCTATTTTTACCTGCTAAGTGTTTTGATATAGATAGATAGATTTGTTTATGCTTTGTGCTAATGATGTATATGGATGTTATATCTGACCTATGTGAATGTGCTTAGTGCTTGAATCTGCTAGATCTAATCTAGCTCTCTATGGTAAGTTCTTAGATACATCAGATCTGAGTGAATGATGCAATTCTATGTTTTATCTGCATAGTAAATAGTGGTTAAATATTGATGAACTGTTGGTGCTAAGTGCTCTATTACAATCAGAGAACTGTGTCCTAGGTAAGGTTGCAAACACCTGATTCCTACAACCACCAATGCCTCTACCTTGGGTGAGACTTCATCTTCTTCGCAGGTGTTGTCGAAAGGGCTAGTAGTTAGGGTTTTGTTGGTGCACTATTCTAGCGTTGAAACCTAGGTCTGCCCCTATGCCAACAGGGAACATCTGACCAAGCTCATCACCTTGTTGAATCCCAATCATGCTTCCGTAGAAGAAATATAGGACTTGGTGACTCTACATCAATTACTGGGCCCTAAGTAAGATCACAGTCAGGAACCAGTACCCAATTCCCCGAATCGATGATCTCCTTGACCAACTCAACAGGGCCAAATACTTCAGTAAGATTGATCTTAATTTCATCCACCACTAGGTCCCAATAGAGAAGACCGATGGATGGAAGACTGCCTTCAAGTCCAAATAAGGTCTTTTTGAATCGTTGGTGATGCCCTTTGGCTTGATGAATGCCCCAACAAATTTCATGATGATGATGGATGAGATATTGTGCCCTTTCACCAATTATTTTCTGGAGGTGCATTTGGATGACATCCTCATATTCAACAAGAGTTGGGTAGAACACTTGCAACATATTCAATAGGTTCCCCACACTTTGCAGCAACACAAGCTATATGAAAATTTGGAAAAATGCTCATTGAACATGAACAAGGTCCAATACCTAGGCTACATTGTTGATGAGCATGGGGTGCACATCAATCATGACTAACCAGCACCGACCACACTCACCAACCTTTGAAGTTTCTTAGGCCTTTCTAATTTTTATCGCAGGTTTGTGTTGGGATTCTCCCATATTGCATGGGCCCTTAGCCAAGTGACTAGAGGTGGTGGTAAGGAAACGTTTGTGTGGGGCCTATAAAAAAAATGTTCGATGATTTGAAGCAGTGCTTGTGCTCACTCTTGGTGCTCTCATTACTCAACCTCCAAAAACCTTTTGAGATCAAGATAGATTCTTGATACTATGTTGTGGGCATAGTTCTCAATCATCATGGACATATTGTGGCCTATCATAGTAATACAACATCAAATTCCATCCATAAGTAACCTAGTTACGACAAAGAAATGTACTCCATTGTGAAAGCTTACCTCCAGTGGAGGCATTACATTCTCGGGAAAGAAACAATTATCCACATTGATCATAAGCCTCTGCAGTTCATGTGAACACAAGGAAAATTGCATAATGACCACCATCAGAATTGGTCCACATACTTGCAACAATTTAATCTCAACATCCAGTATAAGACAAGAATCACCAACCGCGATGTTTCTTTCCTCAGTCGACCTCCAGTTGCAATGGTCACCCTGATGTTCAACTCATACAACCATGAGACCTCTCGATGGCCGCAACTCTACAAGAGAGATCCTGACTTTTCCACTACCTAGCATATGTTGGGCGCAAACACAACTGTCA
>ML818674.1:54813-87455 GCA_009831015.1 Picea engelmannii | reverse complement strand
TATTGTGACTGTTGAGAAGAGATCTGATCTGACTCAACTAACTAGTTGACTATGACACTTGTATAAAAACAGAACATTTAGATATTAAATGCAGGAGGACAAATGGAACAACCATGTTAAAAATCAACTGACCATGACTCCATGAGTAGGGAACAAGTTGAAACTACCTCTGGGCTGATTATTACAAGTGGAAAATCAGAGATTTGGCCACTGGCAGCCCCTGAGAATCAGAGATTAAGAAAGCTGCAAAAATCCCCAAAGGAGGGAAAAAGACCTGGGCAAAAATTGATAAATAGCATATGCAAGCAGGTAGGACGTTGCCAAGTATGCTGGGAAAGGAATATTGCTGAGGAGTCTCCGAGTTCACCCTCATGGATTCATGGTTAGGCTAGGGGGTGAATCAGGAAAGTAGTTTTGGCTGCCCTGTTCTACGGTTGGGAGGAACGTGGCTGTTCCCTTTGTCGTCCCGCAGATTTGATTCAAATATGTTGATCTACCCCTCTCTATTATGAATGGCTATGTTTTATCCGATGTCATGTATCTATTAAATCCGAACTGGAATAGTTTCCATTCTCTATTTGAATGATATGATATCTGATGCATTATATTTAATTAGATCGAAACTGTAACGATGCCCATTTTCTGTTCGAATGTTTTAACGATGTCATATTAAATCTGAACTGGAATAAATTCCATTCTTTGTCTGAATGATTTTTCTGATGCATTGTACTTGATTAAAACAGAATTGTAACGATTCCCATTTTCTGTTCGTTATGAGGAATATATGTGAAGGAAATCCGTATATATATAGTTGTAATACGTTTGTTGGAATATCAACCTCTATCTGCTGAATTACAGTTATTTGTTGTGGAAGATGAAGACCTTTCGTAGTTATAATCTATCTGTCATCGCGAAGTTCGTAATAAACATCCAAACTCTAGAAAATTGTTCCTCCTGTGAGTAAAATGCTAGATGGATGCACCTGTAATTTATATTTCTATAAGTAAGTAAGGAAAGGAGGGAATTAACGTCAATAGGGCAGGTCCTCTCTGTGGTTAAAATCCCAAGAAATCAAACTCAGATCCCTCGGAACATCAATTATAAGTACCAAACTCCGAGGGAATGATATTCTTATTCCTATATTTACCTAGATGTACAGATCTAGTACTGTTGACGTTTAATGCATTGATTAGAAGAGGTTCTAAGTGAACATAATATGAGTTACCTTTTATAAAAATGGTTACCCTATTGTACCCCTTTTATAGATTATATGCGTATAAAACTTAGAAGTTAGATTTTTGGAATTTTGATAGGTAAACAAATATTTAATCCTTCTACACCTACTGTTTCACAGAACGAAAGTAAGAATACCAGTACAAGGAAGAAATCTTAGAATTATGAAAATAATGTGAATTTCGGCATTCGGGACTTGTTGGTTACATTTATGCGAAGTTCCCTTGCTTTTTGAAACCTCGAAACCCCGAAATCCCGAAATGTTGGTACAACATGCTTTCACCTTTTGGAATTCAGGAGTTGTTGTGTGTTGTTGTTTGGCATTTGAAACCCTGATTCCCGAAATCCCAAAGTGTTAGTCCCACATCCTTTCACCCCTTCAGAATTCGGGAGTGGTTGTGTGTTGTTGTTTGGTTTTTGAAACCCTGAAACCCTGAACCCCAAAATCCCGAAAAGTTAGTTCCTTTCTTTTTCAAAATTCGAGAATTATTGTATGTTGGATGTTTGGCTATGAAAACCACAAAACCCTAAACCCCGAAATACCGAAATGCGGGTCTCACCTTTCCTTTTTCGCATTTCGGAAGTTTGTTTATGTTGATGTTTGGACATCGGAACTCGCAAAGTTCCGAACCACGAAATCCCAAAGTGCGGGACCCACCTTTAATTTATCTCATTTCGGAGGTTTGTATATGTTGTTGTTTGGGGCACTTGTAGTCGCAAAATCCTGAACTCCAAAATCTCGAAGTGCTAGTCACTTTTCACAATTTTGGGAGTTGTTGTGTGTGATGTTTGGCTTCTATACTCACGAAATCCCAAACTCCGAAATCCCGAAGTGCTGGTCACTTTTCACAATTTCGGGAGTTGGTGTGTGTTGATGTTTTGGCTTCTGTACTCGCGAAAGCCTGAACCCCGAAACCCCGAAGTGCTGGTTCCATAGTCTTCCATCTTTTTTCGTGTTTTCGGCAAAAACAACACGACCCTTTGTTTTGTTTTGTGTGTGTCTAGCATTGAAAAATCGCCGAAACCTGATTGTTTGTTGTTTTTTCACAAACTGCAGGAGCATAGAAGGAAACGTTGGAGAATATTCCTTCCGATTAGAGGTATGGAAGTAACAGACCTATTTATAAGTCGCTTGTATGGTTAAGTCTATGCTGGTGTTATAGGCATCAACAAATATGAAAATAATGATAAAATTTACAAGACCTTAAATAAACTTGGAAGTGAGGAGTATACACTTATTGTATCGTCGAGTAGGAAGCTTTAAGTTGCATAGTAAAGACAATAAATGACAGTAAGGTCTCCAATAAACTTTCAGACTCAAACATTATAACAAAAGACTTAATTGCTTGAATTTCGAAACTATGCAAGGATAATTGTACAAACAATTTTTTTTATTTTTTATTTTTTGACAGTTTTTGAGGTACATTACATATGGTATCAGAGAAAAAGTTACAACATTGGGCCTGAACAGAGCCACATTAATTGCTTAGTATATATTCTGATTTATGAAAAAACTAATAAATCTTGTGGATTACAAACATAAATCTTTTCTGTTTTGTGTTGAATAATGGCATCTCAAGAAGGTGCAGAAATCAGGATGGAAGGGAATCTGCAGCAAGGACCTCCTAGAGATCCAAGACAGAACAATGATGGAAGTTCACCCACAGAGGTATTGGAAACAATGAGGAACCTTATTGTTGAACTACAGGTTTTCAAGGCCGACAATGAGAAATTGAAGAAGGCCCAGCATGAACAGAAAGAGATAAATGAAGTCCTGCTGCGTAGTATAGTAACCAAGAAAATCCCAAAAGACGATAACCTTGAGGAAGAGGTCCACAAAAGGGCCTCCAACAATTTTGGTGAGAAAACAGAAAAAGGAGACAGTTCGTCTGAAGGGACACCTTCACCTTAAGACAAAACCATACTAGACAGAAAAAGAAAACAAACAGACCACCTTGAAGGAGAATTTAAAAAGATTAAACCTTCTACTTTTGTTGGAGAATCCAGGACAGGAGAAGAAGCCGAGGCATGGTTGTTGGACATCAAAAAATACTTCCAAATCTACAACTATTCCAGCAACATGAAGGTTATAAGGGCCATCTACAATCTGAAGGGGAAGGCCAACATTTGGTAGCAGGACCTGAAATTGGCCAAGGGCCTAAAGGAGAAACAGTTGGAATGGTCCGACCTTAAGAAGTATTTTAAGAAACAATACCTTTCTGAAAGCTATTATGAAAGGATGACGAAAGAATTTTGTGAGTTACGACTCGGACAAATGACGATGGAGGACCTTATAAATAAATTTCTGGAACTATTAAGGTTCGTATCGTACATCCGAGAGGACAAGGTAAAAATCCAATGATTCTTAAGTTGTTTACCACAGGCTTACTGGGACAGAATTGAGTTTGATAGCCCCAAATCCTTGAGTGAGGCATTCAGGAAGGCACGAATGTGCTGTGACCAGTATAAAAAATGGGTAGAGTTTCCCACGTCCTGGAAGGATAAGAATCAAGATGGAATGTAGCAGCGGAAGAAGGGATACCAGCCAACTCCTTATCAGAATGCATCAAAAAGTTTCCCAAGTAAGGATTTTCACTCCAATCATCTGAATACGCAAGGTAGCGGTAAATCGGTAAACCTAGGTATGAAGAAGTTTGGGGACAACTCCCACAAGCCATTAAAGTGTTGGGAGTGTGGAGAGCCTCATCTAAGGAGGAACTGCCCATGTTTAATTGTAGCAAACAGAACTGCTGTTCACAATTTGCAGGAAGCCTTGACAGTGGGAGACATTGGTAGAAGTTTGCATTGGATAAATGCATCCATAGATGGTCGACAAGCTGACCACCAGTCCTCGGTGGTAGAGATCGAAGGTAAAATCCATGACATTCGAATTTATGTTTTAATTGACCCTGGATCTATGTTAAGTTATATTACTCCCGATGTAGTAGAGTCGAATAAACTTAAGAAACAAAAGCATGCAAAATCTTGGCTTGTACAACTAGCAATAGGTACTAAAAGAAAAATAGTTAACTTTATTTCTGATCTTGAGTTTATCTTAGATGTTCAAAATATAAGAACCAATCTGAACATTCTACCACTAGGATCTTATGATATGATTATCGGGATGTATTGTTTGGAACAACACAAAGTAGTACTAGACTATTATAAAAAGGTACTTATCTATAAAGATAATTTCGGCACTGTTAGAATAGCCCAAGGCATACCAAAACCTATATCAGTCAGACAAGTTTTAGTGATGCAACTCAAGAAATATATTTGAAAGGGATGTCAAGTTTACGCCATCCAAGCGACGAATCTATTAGAAAAAGAAGATAAGCCCAAGTTAGAAGACTTTGTTGTCCTACGTGAATTCAGAGACATGTGTGTTGATGAGATACCAAAATTACCTCCTAGAAAGGAAATATATTTCTCCATAGACTTACTACCTGGATCAACCCCTATCTCAAAAGAACCCTACCGAATGATTCTACCAGAACCGACAGAATTAAAAATACAATTACAGGAATTGTTGGACAAGGAGTATATCAGACCAAGTGTCTCGCCATGGGGAGCACCAGTCCTCTTTGTGAAAAAGAAAGACGGTACTCTAAGACTATGCATCGATTATAGACAACTGAACAAAGTGACCATTAAGATCAAATACCCCTTACCCAGAATAAATGATCTGTTCGATCAAGTTGGTGGGGCCAATATCTTGTCAAAATTGGATTTATGATCCGGCTATAATCAAGTTAGGATAAAGGACCAGTACATAAACAAAACAACTTTTCGAACAAGATACAGACACTACGATTTTGTAGTCATACCTTTCGGACTCACTAATGCACCAACCACATTTATGTGCTTGATGAACAACATTTTTAGCTAGTACTTAGACAAGTTCGTAGTAGTATTTATCGACAATATTCTGGTCTATTCTAAAACGGAGGAGGAACATGATGAACACTTACGAATAGTTCTACAAACGCTAAGGAAACATAAACTATATGCAAAATTCGACAAATGTGATTTTTATAAAAAAGAAATACAATATTTAGGACATGTCATTTCCTCAAAAGGTATTGCTGTAGACCCAAAAAAGATAAATGCCATTATGGAATGGCCAGTGCCTAAGGATGTGGCAGACATTCAGTCATTCACGAGAATCACCAGATATTATTGCAGATTTATAGAAGGGTTCTCCAGCATAGCCTACCCTATCACGCCATTACAAAATAAAGGGACCAAGTTTAACTGGTCACAAAAGTGTCAAGACAGTTTTAACAAGCTAAAAGAATTATTGGTATCGACATCCATTTTGAAAGTAGAAGACCCAAATAAAGACTTCACAGTATGCGTTGACGTAAGTAAAGAGGGACTAGGTGGTGTTCTAACTCAGGAAGGGCATGTGATTTGTTATGAGTCCTAGAAATTAGAGGAACACGAGCGAAATTATGTCACTCATGACTTAGAATTGGCAGCAGTAATACATGCCTTAAAAATGTGGCGACACTATATAATGGGCAGAAAATTCTTACTATTGACGGATAATAGCGGGGTGAAATATATGTTTAACCAACCAGACCTTAATGCAATACAAGAAAGGTGGCTATCCTTCCTGAGCGAATTTGACTTCGAGGTCAGACATATCAAGGGTAAGGAAAATAAATTAGCAGATGCTTTAAGCTGTAGAATCCATGGGTTATTTGAGACAAATATCAGCAGGGTAGAAAGTGATCTGGAACAAACAATAAGAATGACAGGTATCAACGAAGGAAATTACACTAAGATGATGGCATAATTTCAAAACAGTATCAAAAACTCAGATAAACCAGAGATACATATCGACAAGAATGGACTATTAGGATTTAAAAAAAGACTTTACATACCGGATTCAACAGAGCTAAAATTAACCATTTTAGACGAAGTGCATAAGAAACCGTATTCTGGCCATCCAGGTTACCAGAAGACAATAACAACACTCTGAAAACTATTTTACTGGCCTAACATGAAGGGCGAAACAACATAGTACTTGGCTAGGTGCCAAGATTGTTAGTAGGTTAAGGCTGAACACCAACATCCAGCCAGCCTATTACAACCATTACCAGTACCAGAATGGAAATGGGAGACCATATCGCTGGTCTTTATAACAAGTTTGCCTAAAATCAGAAACAAAATGATTCTATCATGGTTGTAATCGATAAACTCAGTAAGTTTGCACACTTTATTACTGTAAAGTCTACTTTTAAAGCTATTAACATTGCTAAAATATTCATGAAAGAAATTTTTAGACTGCATGGTATTCCTAAAATGGTGATTTCAGATAGAGACATAAACTTCACATCCTCTTTTTGGAAGGAATTGTTTGAAGGGCTAAATACTAATTTGAATTTCAGTACGAGTTATCATCCACAAACGGATGGACAGACCGAAAGGACAAACCAAATCATAGAGGATATGCTCTGCATGTATGTAAGAACAAAGCCGAACAAGTGGGAAGACTACCTACATTTGTTAGAATTTGCATATAACAATGGGTACCAAACTTCGTCTAAGTTGAGCCCTTTCGAAATACTATACGACAAAAAGTGTACAACTCCAATTAGCTAGGATAACCCAGATGACAGACTCATGGTTAGACCAGATATGCTCCAAGAAATGAAGAACATGGTAAAAAGGGTACACCAAAATTTGAAAGAAGCACGTGACAAACATAAGAGCTATGCAGATAAGAAAAGAAGACACTTGGAATTTCAAATGGGAGACCATGTTTACTTGAAGGTCAAAGCCCGGAAAAGCTCGCTGAAGTTAGGGAACTATGCCAAGATGGCACCTAGGTTTTGTGGGCCCTTCGAGATACTGACTTGAATTGGACCTGTAGCATATTAGCTTGCACTTCCAACTAATCTAAGAATTCATAATGTATTTCATGTTTCTTTGTTGAAAAAGTATATTCATGAACCTACTCATATGATTGATTGGAACTTGGTGCAGATGGAACCCGAAGGCGAGTTCCAGGTGGAATCCCTGCGCATTCTGGACCGGAGAGAAATAACACTTCGGAACAGAGCCATTGCTCAAGTAAAGGTGCAATGGAAGCACTTTAGTCCTGAGGAGGCCACTTGGGAATTGGAAGGAGATTTGAAGAAATCTCATCCAATCCTGTTCTAGGAAAGGAACGAACACTGAGGACAGTGTTTTACTGAAAGGGGAAAGGATGTGACATCCCCCAAAAATAAAATATTTTTCTTTTTGAAATGTGATGGAAATTTATTAACGTTTTTGGCAAATTCGAATCTGGATTTTTTTTCTCCATTTATGGCAATTCTGAATTTCGAATTTAATAATTGTAATTAATTATTGTGACTGTTGAGCAGAGATCTGATCTAACTAAACTAACTAGTTGACTATGACACTTGTATAAAAACATAACATTTATATATTAAATACAGGAGGACAAATGGAATAGCCATGTTAAAAATCAGCTGACCATGAATCCATGAGGTGGGAACAAGTTGGAACTGCTTCTGGGATGATTATTACAAGTGTAAAATCAGATATTTGGCCACTCACGGCCCCTGAGAATCAGGGAGTAAGAAATCTTCGAAAATCTCCAAAGGAGAGAAAAAGACCTGGGCAAAAATTGATAAATAACATATGCGAGGAGGCAGGACGTTGCCAAGTATGCTGGGAAAGGATTGTGAGCTCTCTTGCTATTATGAGCACTGCCGAGCAAGTGTGAGGCAAGGGGATAACAGTTGAAAAATTTGGAATATTGCTGAGGAGTCTCCAAGTTCTCCTTCATGGATTCATGGTCAGGCTAGGGGGTGAATCGGGCAAGTAGTTTTGGCTTCCCTGTTCTACAGTTGGGAGGAACGTGGTTGTTCCCTTTGTTGTCCCATGGATTTGATTCAGATATGTTGATCTACCCCTCTCTATTATGAATGGCTATGTTTTATTCGATGTCATGTATTTATTAAATCCGATTTGGAATAGTTTCCATTCTCTGCTTGAATGATTTGATATCTAATGCATTATATTTAATTAGATCAGAACTGTAACGATGTCCATTTTCTGTTCGAATGTTTTAACAATGTCATATTAAATCCAAAATGGAATAAATTCCATTCTTTGTCTGAATGATTTTTCTGATGCATTGTACTTGATTAAAACATAACTGTAACGATTCCCATTTTTTGTTCGTTATGAGGAATATATGTGAAGGAAATCCATATATATATATAGTTGTAATACGTTTGTTGGAATATCCACCTCTATCTGCTGAATTACAGTTATTTGTTGTGGAAGATGAAGAACTTTTGTAGTTATAATCTATCTGTCGTCGCAAAGTTTGTAATAAACATCCAAACTCTAGAAAACTATTCCTCCTGTGAGTAAAATGCTAGATGGATGCACCTGTAATTTATATTTCTATAAGTAAGTAAGGAAAGGAGGGAATTAATGTCAATAGGGCAGGTCCTCTCCGTGGTTAAAATCCCAGGAAATGAAACTCAGATCCCTCGGAACATCAATTATAATTACCAAACTCTGAGGGAATGATATTCTTATTCCTGTATTTACCTAGATGTACAAATCTAGTATTGTTGACGTTTAATGCATTGATTAGAAGAGGCTCTAAGTGAACGTAATAGGAGTTACCTTTTACAAAAACTGTTACCCTATTGTACCCCTTTTATAGATTATATCTGTATAAAAATCAGAAGTTAGATTTTTGGAATTCTAATAGGTAAACGAATATTGAATCCTTCTACACCTACTGTTTCACATAACGAAAGTAAGAATACCACTACAAGGAAAAAATCTTAGAATTATGAAAATAATGTGAATTTCGGCATTCGCGACTTGCTAGTTACATTTATGCGAAGTTCTCTTACTTTTCCAAACCCCGAAACCTCGAATCCCGAAATCCCAAAATGTTGGTACAACATCCTTTCCCCTTTCGGAATTCGGGAGTTGTTGTTTGGCATTTGAAACCCTGAAACCCCGAATCTCGAAATCATGAAGTGTTAGTCCCACATCCTTTCACCCCTTCAGAATTCGAGAGTGGTTGTGTGTTGTTGTTTGGTTTTTGAAACCCCGAAATCCCAAAAAGTTGGTTCCTTTCTTTTTCGCAATTCGGGAATTGTTGTATGCTGGATGTTTGGCTATGAAAACTGTGAAACCCCAAACCCCGAAATCCGGAAATGCGGGTCTCACCTTTCCTTTTTTGCATTTTGGAAGTTTGTTTATGTTGATGTTCGGACACCGGAACTCGCGAAGTTCGGAACCCTGAAATCCCGAAGTGCGGGACCCAAATTTCCTTTTTCGCATTTCATAGGTTTGTATATGTTGTTGTTTGAGGCAACTGCACTCGCGAAATCCTGAAATCCGAAATCTCGAAGTGCTAGTTACTTTTCGCAATTTCAGGAATTGTTTTGTGTGATGTTTGGCTTTTGTACTCGAGAACTCCCGAACTCCGAAATCCTGAAGTGTTGGTCACTTTTCACAATTTCGGGAGTTGGTGTGTGTTGATGTTTTGGCTTCTGTACTCGCGAAAGACCAAACCCAAAAACCCTGAAGTGTTGGGTCCACAGTCTTCCCGCTTTTTTCGCATTTTCGACAAAAGCAACATGGCCCTTTGTTTTGTTTTGTGTGTGTTTGGCATTGAAAAATCGTCGAAACTTGATTGTTTGTTGTTTCTTCACAAACTGTAGGAGTATATCAGGAAATGTTTGCAAATCTTCCTTTCTATTAGAGGTATGGAAGTAACAGACCTGTTTATAAGTCGCTTGTATGGTTAAGTCTGTGCTGGTGTTAAAGGCATCAACAGATAAGAAAATAATGGTAAAATTTACAAGACTTTAAATAAACTTGGAAGTGAGGAGTATACACTTATTGTATCGTCGAGTAGGAATCTTTAATTTGCATAGTAAATACATTCAATGAAAGTAAGGTCTCCAATAAACTTTCAGACTCAAACTTTATAAATAAGACTTAATTGCTTGAATCTCGAAACTATGCAAGGATAATTGTACAAACAATTTTTTTTTCTTTTTTATTTTTTTGGTCTGTTTTTGAGGTACATTACATATGGTATCAGAGAAAAAGTTACAACACTGGGCCTGAACAGGGACACATTAATTGCTTAGTATATATTCTGATTTATGAAAAAACTAATAAATCTTGTGGATTACAAATAGAAAGATTTTTTGTTTTGTGTTGAATAATGGCATCTTAAGAAGGTGTAGAAATTAGGATGGAAGGGAATCCACAACAAGGACCTCCTAGAGATCTGAGACAGAACAATGATGAAAGTTCACCCACGGAGGTGTTGGAAACAATGAGGAACCTTATTGTTGAACTACAGGTTTTCAAGGCCGACAATGAAAAATTGAAGAAGGCCCAACAGGAACAGAAAGAGATAAATGAAGTCCTGCTGCGTAGTATAGTAACCAAGAAAAGCCCAAAATATGATAACCCTAAGAAAGAGGTCAGAAAAAGGGCCTCCAATAATTCTGATGTGAAAATAGAAAAAGGAGACAGTTCGTCTGAAGGGACACCTTCAGCTGAAGACAAAACCATACTAGACAGAAAAAGAAAACAAACAGACCACCTTGAAGGAGAATTTAAAAAGATTAAACCTGCTACTTTTGATGGAGAATCTAGGGCAGGAGAAGAAGCCAAGGCATGGTTGTTGGACATAAAAAAATACTTCCAAATCTACAACTATTCCAACAACATGAAGGTCAGAATGGACATCTACAATCTAAAGGGGAAGGCCAACATTTGGTGGCAGAACCTGAAATTGGCCAAGGGCCTAAAGGAGAAACAGTTGGAATGGTAAGGCTTTAAGAAGTATTTTAAGAAACAATACCTTTCTGAAAGCTATTATGAAAGGAAAATGAAAGCATTTTATGACTTACAACTCAGACAAATGACGATGGACGAACTTATAAATAAATTTCTGGAACTATTAAGGTTTGTATCATACATCTCGGAGGACAAGGTAAAAATCCAACGATTCTTAAGCTATTTACCACAGTCTTATCGGGACAGAATTGAGTTTGACAGCCCCAAATCCTTGAGTGAGGCATTCAGGAAGGCACGAATGTGCTATGACCAGTATAAACAATGTGTAGAGTTTCCCACATCCTGGAAGGATAAGAAGCAAGATGGAATGCACCAGTGAAAGAAGGGATACCAGCCAGCTCCTTATCGGAATGCAACAAAAAATTGCCCAAGGAAGGATTTTCACTCCATTCATCTGAATACACAAGGTAGTGGTAAACCAGTAAACCTAGGTATGAAGAAGTTTGGGGACAACTCCCATGAGCCATTAAAGTGTTGGGAGGGTGGAGAGCCTCATCTAAGGAGGAACTATCCACATTTAACTACAACAAACATAACTACTGTTAACAATTTGTAGGAAGCCTCGACAGTGGGAGACATGGGCAGAAGTTTGCATCGAATAAATGCAGCCATAGATGGTCGAGAAGCTGACCACCAGTCCTCGGTGGTAGAGATCGAAGGTAAAATCCATGACACTCAAATTTATGTTTTAATTGACCCTGGAGCTACGTTAGGTTATATTACTCCCGATGTAGTAGAGTCAAATAAACTTAAGAAACAAAAGCATGCAAAATCTTGGCTTGTACAACTAGCAACAGGTACTAAAAGAAAAGTAGTTAACTTTATTTCTGATCTTGAGTTTAGCTTAGATGGTCAAAATATAAGGATCAATCTGAACATCCTACCACTAGGATCTTATGATATGATTATTGGGATGGATTGGTTGGAACAAAACAAAGCAGTACTAGACTGTTATACAAAGGTACTTAGTTATAAAGATAATTTTGGCACTGTTAGAACAACCCAAGGCATACCAAAACCTGTATCAGTCAGACAAGTTTCAGCGATGCAACTCAAGAAATGTATTAGAAAGGGATGTTAAGTTTATGCCATCCAAGTGACAAATCTATTAGAAAAAGAAGATAAGCCCAAGTTAGAAGACTTTGTTATCCTACGTGAATTCAGAGACATGTTTGTTGATGAGATACCAGAATTACCTCCTAGAAGGGAAATAGATTTCTCCATAGACTTACTACTTGTATCAGCCCCTATCTCAAAATCACCCTACCGAATGAGTCTACCAGAATTGACAGAATTAAAAATACAATTACAGGAATTGTTGGACAAAGAGTATATGAGACCAAGTGTCTCGCCATGGGGAGCACCAGTCCTCTTTGTAAAAAAGAAAGACGGTACTCTAAGACTATGTATCGATTATAGACAACTGAACAAAGTGACCATTAAGAACAAATACCCCTTAACCAGGATAAATGATCTATTCAATCAAGTTGGTGGGGCCAAGATCTTCTCAAAATTGGATTTACGATCTGGTTATCATCAAGTTAGGATAAAGGACCAGAACATAAACAAAATAGATTTTTGAACAAGATACAGACACTATGAGTTTGTAGTCATGCCTTTCGGACTCACTAATGCACCAGCCACATTTATGTGCTTGATGAACAACATTTTCAACCAGTACTTAGACAAGTTCGTAGTAGTAATTATCGACGATATTCTGGTCTATTCTAAAACATAGGAGGAACATGATGAACACTTACGAATAGTTCTGCAAACTCTAAGGAAACACAAACTATATGAAAAATTCGACAAATGTGATTTTTATAATAAATAAATACAATATTTAGGACATGTCATTTCCTCGAAAGGTATTACCATAGACCCGGAAAAGATAAAAGCCATTATGGAATGGCCAGTGCTTAAGGATGTGGTAGATATCCAGTCATTCATGGGAATCACCGGATACTATCATAGATTTATAGAAGGGTTCTCCAACATAGCCTACCCTATCACGTCATTACAAAATAAAGGGACCAAGTTTAACTGGTCGCAAAAGTGTTAAGACAGTTTTAACAAGCTAAAAGAATTATTGACATCGACACCCATTTTGAAGGTAACAGACCCAGATAAAGACTTCACAGTATGCATTGATGTAAGTAAAGAGGGACTAGGTGGTGTTCTAACTCAGGAAGGGCACGTGGTTTGTTATGAGTCCCAGAAATTAAAGGAACATGAGTGAAATTATTTCAGTCATGACTTAGAATTGGCAACAATAATACATGCCTTAAAAATGTGGTGACACTATATAATGGGTAGAAAATTCTTACTATTGACGGATACTAGCAGTGTGAAATATTTTTTTAACCAACCAGGCCTTAATGCAAGACAAACAAGGTGGCTAGCCTTCCTGAGCGAATTCGATTTCGAGGTCAGACATATCAAGGGTAAGGAAAATAAAGTAGCAGATGCTTTAAGATGCATAATCCATGGGTTATTTGAGATAAATATCAGCAGGGTAGAAAGTGATCTAGAACAAAGAATAAGAATGGCAGGTATTAACGACGAAAATTACACTAAGATCATGGTAGAATTTCAAAACAATATCACAAACTCAGATAAACCAGAGATAAGTATCGACAAGAAGGGACTATTAAGATTTAAAAAAATAATTTACATACCAGATTCAACAGAGCTAAAATTAACCATTTTAGACGAAGTGCATAAGAAACCATATTCTGGCCATCCAGGTTACTAGAAGACAATAACCACACTCCGAAAACTATTTTACTGGCATAACATGAAGGGTGAAACAATAGAGTACTTGTCTAGGTGCCAAGATTGTCAGCAAGTTAAGGCTGAACATCAACATCCAACCGACCTATTACAACCATTACCAATACCAGAATGGAAATGGGAGACCATATCACTGGACTTTATAACAGGTTTGCCTAAAACTCAGAAATAGAATGATTCTATCATGGTTGTAATCGATAAACTCAGTAAGTCCGCACACTTTATTCCTATAAAGTCTACTTTTAAAGCTATTAACATTGCTGAAATATTCATGAAAGAAATTTTTAGACTGCATGGTATTCCTAAAATGGTGATTTCAGATAGAGACATAAAATTCACATCCGCTTTTTGGAAAGAATTGTTTGCAGGGATAAATATTAATTTGAATTTCAGTACGAGTTATCATCCCCAAACGGATGGACAGACCGAAATGACAAACCAAATCATAGAGGATATGCTCTGCATGTATGTAAGAACAAATCCGAACAAGTGGGAAGACTACCTACATTTAGTAGAATTTGCATATAACAGTGGGTACCAAACTTCAACTAAGTTGAGCCCTTTCGAAATACTGTACGGTAGAAAGTGTACAACTTCAATTAGCTGGGATAACCCGTCCAACAAACTCATGGTTGGACCAAATATTCTCCAAGAAATGGAGAACATGGTAAAAAGGGTACAACAGAACTTGAAAGAAGCACAAGACAGACATAAGAGCTATGCAGATCAGAAAAGAAGACACTTGGAATTTCAAATGGGAGACCATGTTTACTTGAAGGTCAAAGGCTAGAAAATATCACTGAAGTTAGGGAACTACGCCAAGATAACACCTAGGTTTTGTGGGCCCTTCGAGATATTGGCTCGAATTGGACCCGTAGCATATCATCTTGCACTTCTAGCTAATCTAAGAATTCATAATGTATTTCATGTTTCTTTATTGAAAAAGTATATTCATGACCCTACTCATATGATTGATTGGAAATTGGTGCAGATGGAACCTGAAGGCAAGTTCCAGGTGGAACCCCTGCTCATTTTGGACCGGAGAGAAATAACACATTGGAAAAGAGCCATCGCTCAGGTAAAGGTGCAATGGAAGCACTTTAGTCCTGAGGAGGCCACATGGGAATTGGAAGGAGATTTGCGGAAATCTCATCCAATCCTGTTCCAAGAAAGGAACGAACACTGAGGATAGTGTTTTACTGAAAGGGGAAAGGATGTGACATCCCCCCAAAATAAAATATTTTTATTTTTGAAATGTGCTAGAAATTTATTTCCGTTTTTGGCAAATTCGAATCTGGAAATTTTTGTCCATTTATGGAAATTTCGAATTTCGAATTTAATAATTGTAATTAATTATTGTGACTGTTGAGCAGAGATATGATCTGACTCAACTAACTAGTTGACTATGACACTTGTATAAAAACAAAGCATTTATTTATTAAATGCAGGAGGACAAATGGAACAACCATGTTAAAAATCAGCTGACCATGACTCTATGAGTGAGGAACAAGTTGGAACTGCCTCTGGGATGATTATTACAATTGCCAAATCAAATATTTGGCCACTAAAAGCCCCTGAGAATCAGGGATTAAGAAATCTGTGAAAATCCCCAAAGGAGGGAAAAAGACCTGGGAAAAAATTGATAAATAGCATATGGATGGAGGCAGGACGCTGCCAAGTATGCTGGGAAAGGATTGCGAGCTCTCTTGCTGTTATGAGCACTGCCAAGCAAGTGTGAGGCAAGGCGATAACCACTGAAAAATTTGGAATATTACTGAGCAGTCTCCAAGTTCTCCCTCATGGATTCATGGTCAGGCTAGGGGGTGAATCGGGCAAGTTGTTTTGGCTGCCCTATTCTACAGTTGGGAGGAACATGGTTGTTCCCTTTTTCGTCCCACAGATTTGATTCAGATATGTTGATCTACCCCTCTCTACTATGAATGGCTATGTTTTATCCGATGTCATGTATCTATTAAATCCGAACTGGAATAGTTTCCATTCTCTATTTGAATGATTTGATATCTGATGCATTATATTTAATTAGATTGGAACTGTAACAATGTCCATTTTCTATTCGAATGTTTTAACGATGTCATATTAAATCCGAACTGGAATAAATTCCATTGTTTGTCTGAATGATTTTTCTGATGCATTGTACTTGATTAAAACGAAACTGTAACAATTCCCATTTTCTATTCGTTATGAGGAATATATGTGAAGGAAATCCATATATATATAGTTGTAATACGTCTACTAGAATATCCACCTCTATATGCTGAATTACAATTATTTGTTGTGGAAGATGAAGACCTTTCGTAGTTATAATCTATCTGTTGTCACGTAGTTCGTAATAAACATCCAAACTCTAGAAAATTGTTCCTCCTGTGAGTAAAATGATAGATGGATGCACCTGTAATTTATATTTCTATAAGTAAGTAAGGAAAGAATGGAATTAACGTCAATAGGGCAGGTCCTCTATGTGGTTAAAATCCCAGGAAATCAAACTCAGATCCCTCGGAACATTAATTATAATTACCAAACTCTGAGGGAATGATATTCTTATTCCTGTATTTACCTAGATGTACAGATCTAGTACTGTTGACGTTTAATGGATTGATTAGAAGAGGCTCTAAGTGAACATAACAGGAGTTACCTTTTACAGAAATTGTTACCCTATTGCACCCCTTTTATAGATTATATGTGTATAAAACTTAGAAGTTAGATTTTTGGAATTCTAATAGGTAAACGTATATTGAATCCTTCTACACCTACTGTTTCACAGAACGAAAGTAAGAATACTAGTACAAGGCAAAAATCTTAGAATTATGAAAATAATGTGAATTTCGGCATTCGGGACATGATGGTTACATTTATGCGAAGTTCCCTTGCTTTTCCAAACCCCGAAACCCCGAATCCCGAAAACCCGAAATGTTGGTACAACATCCTTTCACCTTTCGAAATTCGGGAGTTGTTGTTCATTGTTGTTTGGCATTTGAAACCCCGAAACCCTGAATCCCGAAATCCTGAAGTATTAGTCCCACATCCTTTCACCCCTTCGGAATTCGGGAGTGGTTGTGTGTTGTTGTTTGGATTTTAAAACCCCGAAACCCCGAACCCTGAAATCCCAAAAAGTTAGTTCCTTTCTTTTTCGCAATTCAGGAATTGTTGTATGTTGGATGTTTGGCTATGAAAATCGCGAAACCGTGAAACCTGAAATCCTGAAATGCGGGTCTCACCTTTCCTTTTTCGCATTTTGGAGGTTTGTTTCTGTTGATGTTTGGACACCGGAACTTGCAAAGCTCTGAACCCCGAAATATTGAAGTGCGGGACCCACCTTTCCTTTTTCGCATTTCAGAGGTTTGTATATGTTGTTGTTTGGGGCACTTGCACTCGCAAAATTCTAAACTCCGAAATCTCGAAGTGCTAGTCACTTTTTGCAATTTTGGGAGTTGTGTGTGATGTTTCGCTTCTGTACTTGTGAAATCCCGGGCTCCGAAATCCCGAAGTTTTGGTCACTTTTCGCAATTTCGAGAGTTGGTGTGTGTTGATTTTTTGGCTTCTGTACTCACGAAAGCCTGAACCCCGAAACCCCGAAGTGCTGGGTCCATAGTCTTCCCACTTTTTTCACGTTTTCGACAAAAACAATGTGGCCCTTTGTTTTGTTTTGTGTGTGTTTGGAATTGAAAATCGTCGAAACTCGATTGTTTGTTGTTTTTTCACAAACTGTAGGAGCATAGCAAGAAACGTTGGCGAATCTTCCTTTCGATTAGAGGTATGGAAGTAACAAAACTTTTTATAAGTCACTTGTATGGTTAAGTCTATGTTGGTGTTATAGGCATCAACAGATAAGAAAATAATGATAAAATTTACAAGACTTTAAATAAACTTGGAAGTGAGGAGTATACACTTATTGTATCATCGAGTAGGAAGATTTAAGTTGCATAGTAAACACATTCAATGATAGTAAGGTCTCCAATAAACTTTCAGACTCAAACTTTATAATAGAAGACTTAATTGCTTGAATCTCGAAACTATGAAAGGATAACTATACAAACAATTTTTTTTTTTGGACAGTTTTTGAGGTACATTACATATGGTATCAGAGAAAAAGTTACAACATTGGGCCTGAACAGGGCCACATTATTTGCTTAGTATATATTCTGATTTATAAAAAAACTAATAAATCTTGTGGATTACAAACATAAAGCTTTTCTGTTTTGTGTTGAATAATGGCATCTCAAGAAGGTGCAAAAGTCAGGATGGAAGGGAATCCGCAACAAGGACCTCCTGGAGATCCGAGATAGAACAGTGATGAAAGTTCACCCATGGAGGTGTTGGAAACAATGAGGAACCATATTGTTGAACTATAGGTTTTCAAGGCCGACAATGAAAAATTGAAGAAGGCCCAACAAGAACAGAAAGAGATAAATGAAGTCATGTTGCGTAGTATAGTAACCAAGAAAATCCCAAAAGATGATAACCCTGAGGACGAGGTCAGCAAAAGGGCCTCCAAGAATTCTGGTGCGAAAACAGAAAAAGAAGACAGTTCATCTGAAGGGACACCTTCATCTGAAGACAAAACCATACCAAACAAAAAAAGAAAACAAATAGATCACCTTGAAGGAGAATTTAAAAAGATTAAACCTGCTACTTTTGATGGAGAATCCAGGACAGGAGAAGAAGCCAAGGCATGGTTGTTGGACATCAAAAAATACTTCCAAATATACAACTATTCCAACAACATGAAGGTCAGAATGGACATCTACAATCTGAAGGGGAAGGCCAACATTTGGTGGCAGAACTTGAAATTATCCAAGGGCCTAAAGGAGAAACAGTTGGAATGGTCCGGCTTTAAGAAGTATTTTAAGAAACAATACCTTTCTGAAAGCTATTATGAAAGGAAAACGAAAGCATTTTATGACTTACAACTCAGACAAATGATGATGGAGGACCTTATAAATAAATTTCTGGAACTATTAAGGTTTGTATCATACATCTGGGAGGACAAGGTAAAAATCCAATGATTCTTAAGCTATTTACCACAGGCTTATCGGGACAGAATTGAGTTTGACAGCCCCAAATCCTTGAGCGAGGCATTCAGGAAGGCACAGATGTACTATGACCAGTATAAACAACATGTAGAGTTTCCCACATCCTGAAAGGATAAGAAGCAAGATGAAATGCACCAGTGGAAGAAGGGATACCAGCCAACTCCTTCTCAAAATGCAGCAAAAAGTTTCCCAAGGAAGGATTTTCACTCCAATCATTCGAATATGCAAGGTAGCGGTAAACTGGTAAACCTAGGTATGAAGAAGTTTGGGGACAACTTCTGTGACCCATTAAAGTGTTGGGAGTGTGGAGAGCCTCGTCTAAGGAGGAACTGTGCACGTTTAATTGTAGCAAACAGAACAACTGTTCACAATTTGCAGGAAGCCTTAACAGTGGGAGACATGGGAAGAAGTTTGCATCAGATAAATGCAGCCATAGATGGTCGACAAGCTGACCACTGGTCCTCGGTGGTAGAGATCGAAGGTAAAATCCATGACACTCGAATTTCTATTTTAGTTGACCCTGGAGCTATGTTAAGTTATATTACTCCCGACATAGTAGAGTTGAATAAACTTAAGAAACAAAAGCATGCAAAATCTTGGCTTGTACAACCAACAACAAGTACTAAAAGAAAAGTAGTTAACTTTATTTTGATCTTGAGTTCAGCTTAGATGGTCAAAAGATAAGGACCAATCTGAAAATCCTACCACTAGGATCTTATGATATGATTATCGGGATGGATTGGTTGGAACAACACAAAGTAGTACTAGACTATTATACAAAGGTACTTAGCTATAAAGATAATTTTGGCATTGTTAGAATATCCCAAGGCATACCAAAACTTGTATCAGTCAGACAAGTTTCAGTGATGCAACTCAAGAAATGTGTTAGAAAGGGATGTTAATTTTACGCCATCCAAGTGACGAATCTACTAGAAAAAGAAGATAAGCCCAAGTTAGAATACTTTGTTGTCCTACGTGAATTCATAGACATGTTTGTTGATGAGATACCAGAATTACATTCTAGAAGGGAAATAGATTTCTCCATAGACTTACTACTTGGATCCGCCCCTATCTCAAAAGCACCCTACCGAATGAGTCTACCAGAACTGACAGAATTAAAAATACAATTATAGGAATTGTTGGACAATGAGTATATCAGACCAAGTGTCTCGCCATGGGGAGCACCATTCCTCTTTGTGAAAAAGAAATACGGTACTCTAAGACTATGTATTGATT
Organism: Picea engelmannii; assembly: GCA_009831015.1. Classification (NCBI taxonomy): domain Eukaryota; kingdom Viridiplantae; phylum Streptophyta; class Pinopsida; order Pinales; family Pinaceae; genus Picea; species Picea engelmannii. The sequence continues at coordinate 67,272 of ML818674.1, read as the reverse complement.
ATAGACAACTAAACAAAGTGACCATTAAGAACAAATACCTCTTACCCAGGATAAATGATCTGTTCGATCAAGTTGGTGGGGCCAAGATATTCTCAAAATTATATTTACAATCCGATTATCCTCAAGTTAGGATAAAGGACCAAGACATAAACAAAAAAACTTTTCGAACAAGATACAAACACTACAAGTTTGTAGTCATACCTTTCAGACTCATTGATGCACCAACCACATTTATGTGCTTGATGAACAACATTTTCAGCCAGTACTTAGACAAGTTCGTAGTAGTATTTATCGACGATATTCTGGTCTATTCTAAAATGGAGGAGTAACATGATGAACACTTACGAATAGTTCTGCAAACACTAAGGAAACACAAACTATACACAAAATTCGACAAATGTAATTTTTATAAAAAATAAATACAATATTTAGGACATGTCATTTCCTCGAAAGGTATTATCGTAGACCTGGAAAAGATAAAATCCATTATGGAATGGCCAGTGCCTGAGGATGTGGTAGATATTCGGTCATTCATGGGAATCACCAGATATTATCAAAGATTTATAGAAGGGTTCTCCAAGATAGCCTACCCTATCACGTCATTACAAAATAAAGGGACCAAGTTTAACTGGTCGCAAAAGTGTCAAGACAGTTTTAACAAGCTAAAAGAATTATTGACATCGACGCCCATTTTGAAGGTAGAAAACCCAAATAAAGACTTCATAGTATGCGTTGATGCAAGTAAAGAGGGACTAGGTGGTGTTCTAACTTAGGAAGGGCATGTGATTTGTTATGAGTCCCAGGAATTAAAGGAACACGAGTGAAACTATGTCACTCATGACTTAGAATTGGCAGTAGTAATACATGCCTTAAAAATGTGGCGACACTATATAATACGCAAAAAAATCTTACTATTGACGCATAATAGCGGGGTGAAATATCTATTTAACCAACTAGACCTTAATGGAAGACAAGCAAGGTGGCTAGCCTTCCTGAGCGAATTCAACTTCGGGGTCAGACATATCAAGGGTAAGGAAAATAAAGTAGCAGATGCTTTAAGCCACATAATCCATGGGTTATTTGAGATAAATATCAGCAGGGTAGAAAGTGATCTGGAACAAAGAATAAGAACGACAGGTATTAATGACGGAAATTACACCAAGATGATGGCAAAATTTCAAAATAGTAACACAAAATCAGATAAACCAGCGATAAGTATCGACAAGAAGGGACTATTAAGATTTTAAAAAAGACTTTACATACCAGATTCAACAGAGCTAAAATTAACCATTTTAGACGAAGTGCATAAGAAACTGTATTCTGGCCATCCAGGTTACCAGAAGACAATAACAACACTCCGAAAACTATTTTACTAGCCTAACATGAAGGGTGAAACAACAGAGTACTTGGCTAGGTGCCAAGATTGTTAGCAGGTTAAGGCCGAACACCAACATCCAGCTGACATATTACAACCATTACCAATACCAGAATGGAAATGGGAGATCATATCGCTAGATTTTATAACAGGTTTTCCTAAAAATCAGACACAGAATGATTCTATCATGGTTGTAATTGATAAACTCAGTAATTCCGCACACTTTATTCCTATAAAGTCTACTTTTAAAGCTATTAACATTGATGAAATATTCATGAAAGAAATTTTTAGACTGCATGGTATTCCTAAAATGGTGATTTCAGATAGAGACGTAAAATTCACATCCGCTTTTTGGAAGGAATTGTTTGCAGGGCTAAATACTAATTTGAATTTCAGTACGAGTTATCATCCACAAACAGATGGACAGACCGAAAGGACAAACCAAATCATAGAGGATATGCTCTACATGTATGTAAGAACAAAGCTGAACAAGTGGGAAGACTACCTACATTTGGTAGAATTTGCATATAACAATGGGTACCAAACTTTGGCTAAGTTGAGCCCTTTTGAAATACTGTACGGAAGAAAGTGTACAACTCCAATTAGCTGGGATAACTCAGCTAACAGACTCATGGTTGGACCATATATGCTCCAAGAAATGGAGAACATGGTAAAAAGGGTACAACAGAACTTGAAAGAAACACATGACAGATAGAAGAGCTATGCAAATAAGAAAAGAAGAAACTTGGAATTTCAAATGGGAGACCATGTTTACTTGAAGGTCAAAGCCCGAAAAAGATTGCTTGAGTTAGGGAACTATGCCAAGCTGACACCCAGGTTTTGTGGGCTCTTCGAGATACTGGCTCGAATTGGACCCATAGCATATTAGCCTGCACTTCCAGCTAATCTAAGAATTGATAATGTATTTCATGTTTCTTTGTTGAAAACGTATATTCATGACCCTACTCATATGATTGATTGGAACTTGGTGCAGATGGAACCTGAAGGCAAGTCCCAGGTTGAACCCCTGCGCATTTTGAACCGGTGAGAAATAACACTTCGGAACAAATCCGTCGCTCAGGTAAAATCAGGGATGAAGAAAGCTGCGAAAATCCCCAAACGAGGGAAAAAGATCTGGGCAAAAATTGATAAATAACATATGCGAGGAGGTAGGACATTGCCAAGTATGCGGGGAAAGGATTGCGATCTCTCTTGCTATTATGAGCACTGCCGAGAAAGTGTGAGGCAAGGGGATAACCACTGAAAAAATTGGAATATTGTTGAGGAGTCTCCAAGTTCATCCTCATGGATTCATGGTCAGGCTAGGGGGTGAATCGGGCAAGTAGTTTTGGCTGCCCCCGTTCTACGGTTGGGAGGAACGTGGTTGTTCCCTTTGTCATCCCATGGATTTGATTTAGATATGTTGATCTACCCCTCTCTATTATGAATGAATATGTTTTATCCAATTTCATGTATCTATTAAATCCGAACTGGAATAGTTTCCATTCTCTGTTTGAATGATTTGATATCTGTTGCATTATATTTAATTAGATCGGAACTGTAACGATGCCCATTTTTTGTTCGAATGTTTTAATGATGTCATATTAAATCTGAACTGGAATAAATTCCATTCTTTGTTTGAATGATTTTTCTCATGGATTGTACTTGATTAAAACAAAACTGTAACAATTCCCATTTTCTGTTCGTTATGAGGAATATATGTGAAGGAAATCCGTATATATATAGTTGTAGTACGTCTGCTGGAATATCCACCTCTATCTGCTGAATTACAGTTATTTGTGGTGGAAGATGAAGACCTTTCGTAGTTATAATCTATCTATCGTCCTGAAGTTCGTAATAAACATCCAAACTTTAGAAAATTGTTCCTCCTATGAGTAAAATGCTAGATGGATGCATCTATAATTTATATTAACATCAATAAGGAAGGTCCTCTCTGTGGTTAAAATCCGACGAAATCAAACTCAGATCCCTCGGAATATTAATTATAATTACCAAACTCCGAGGGAATGATATTCTTATTCTTGTATTTACTATTTACCTAGATGTACAGATCTAGTACTGTTGACGTTTAATGCATTGATTAGAAGAGGCTCTAAGTGAACATAATAGGAGTTACCTTTTACATAAACTATTACCCTATTGTACCCCTTTTATATATTATATGCGTATAAAACTCAAAAGTTAGATTTTTGGAATTCTGATAGGTAAACGGATATTAAATCCTTCTACAGCTACTGTTTCACAGAACGAAAGTAAGAATACCAATACAAGGAAAAAATCTTAGAATTATGAAAATAATGTGAATTTCAACATTCGAGACTTGTTGGTTATATTTATGCGAAGTTCCCTTGCTTTTCCAAACCCCGAAACCCTGAATCCCGAAATCCCAAAATGTTGGTACAACATCCTTTCACCTTTTGATAATTCAGGAGTTGTTGTGTGTTGTTGTTTGGCATTTGAAACCCCGAAACCCTGAATCCCGAAATCCCAAAGTGTTAGTCCCACATCCTTTCACCCCTTTGGAATTCGGGAGTGGTTGTGTGTTGTTGTTTGGTTTTTGAAACCCAGAAACCCCGAACCCCGAAATCCTGAAAAGTTAGTTCCTTTCTTTTTCACAATTCGGGAATTGTTGTATGTTGGATGTTTGGTTATGAAAACCGCGAAACCCCGAACCCTGAAATCCCAAAATGTGGGTCTCACCTTTCCTTTTTCGCATTTCAGAAGTTTGTTTATGTTGATGTTTGGACACCGGAACTCGCGAAGTTCTGAACCCCGAAATCCTGAAGTGCGGGAGCCACCTTTCCTTTTTTACATTTCAGAGGTTTTTATATGTTGTTGTTTGGGGCACTTACACTCACGAAATCTTGAACTCCGAAATCTTGAAGTGCTAGTCACTTTTCGCAATTTCGGGAGTTGTGTGTGATCTTTGGCTTCTGTACTCGTGAAATCCCAAAGTGCTGGTCACTTTTCGCAATTTCGGGAGTTGGTGTGTGTTGATGTTTTGGATTCTATACTCAAAAAAGCCTAAACACTGAAACCCCGAAGTGCTAGGTCCATAGTCTTCCCATTTTTTTTCGCGTTTTCGGCAAAAACAACATGGCCCTTTGTTTTGTTTTGTGTGTGTCTGGCATTGAAAAATCGCTGAAACCTGATTGTTTGTTGTTTTTTCACAAACTGTAGGAACATAGCATGAAACATTGGCGAATATTCCTTCCGATTAGAGGTATGGAAGTAATAGACCTGTTTATAAGTTGCTTGTATGGTTAAGTCCGTGCTGGTGTTATAAGCATCAACAAATAAGAAAATAATGATAAAATTTACAAGACTTTAAATAAACTTGGAAGTGAGGAGTATACACTTATTGTATCGTCGAGTAGGAAGCTTTATGTTGCATAGTAAAGACAATCAATGACAGTAATGTCTCCAATAAACTTCTAGACTCAAAATTTATAACAAAAGACTTAATTGCTTAAATCTTGAAACTTCAAGGATAATTGTACAAACAATTTTATTTATTTATTTATTTTGACAGTTTTTTAGGTACATTACGGTAGGCCTCAGGTAATCCTGGCTGTCTAAGTCAAAAGGTGGTGTTACATACACCCAAGCTTCGAGAAACATATTCTCGAGGTGGTCAAAAAAGTGAGCGATAGTCTCGTCGTAATGTATCGACGTCTTCCCAAGTAGCAGATCCTGGACTATACTTGTTCCATTGGACCTAACTTGCTCTACAAGACGGTTCCTGAGCTGTCGAACTCTATGGTCCAATATGCATAATGGTTCTACCATGAGAGTTCCCATGTTTGATACCTGCAATTCCTTCCAATTTAGTTTATGTGATTCATCAACAACATAATGATGTAAAACAGATACATGAAAAACGTTATGAGTTTTATGCAAGTGGGGTGGTAGTAAGAGATGATAGGCAACGGGTCCAATTTTCTCTTGGATTTTGAATGGTCCTATAAATTGGGGTGATAACTTTGTCCCCTTCCCGAACCGTATGGTACTCTTATTAGGCCTGATACGAATGAAAACCTGTTCTCCCACTTCATAACTTCAGTCGGTCCTGTGTGCATCTACATAACTTTTCTGCCTATCCTGTGCTTCCTTTAGTCTCTACCTAATTTGAATCACCTTTTCCTCCATCTATTGAATCAATTCTGGCCCAACTATTACTCAGTTTTCTAATCTATCCCAACTCAATGGTGTTCTGCATGGCCTTCCATATAGAGCTTCGTAGGGTGGCATTCCGATGGAGCTATGAAAACTGTTATTGTAGACAAACTCTACCAAAGGTAGGTACTTCTCCCACTGGGTTTGATTATCCATGACATACATCCTAAGCATGTCTTCCATGACTTGATTTAACCTCTTGGTTTGCCCATCTGTTTTAGTATGAGAAGCTGTGCTTAAGTTCAACTGAGTCCCCAATGCTGACTGCAAACTTGTCCAAAACCTAGAAGTGAATATGGAGTCGCTATCTGAAATGATCTTCTTAGGTATCCCATGCAAATGGATAACCTCGCTTACAAACACACGTGACACATGTGTGACATCGTAAGTGTCTCTAATTGGAATAAAATGATCACTCTTATGTTAACTTATCAACTATCACAAGAATGGCATTGTGTCTATGAGATGTGAACAGAAACCCCACAAAAAAATCCATAGAAATGACTTCCCACTTGGACATAGGAACATCATGTGGTTGTAGGAGGCCTGCCAGATGATGGTGGTCGACTTTCACTTGTTGACACACTAGGCATTTGGCAACGAAATGAACTACATCGCACTTCATGCCTACCCAGAAGAAAATTTTCCTCATGTCTGAGTACATCTTTTTCACACCTGGATGCACATAATAAAGTTCTCTATGGGCTTCCTTTAGTATGATGCTTCGAATATCCCCTTCTTCAGGGATGTACATCCTTCCCCGATATCTCAATAGTCCATCTTATTCCAGACTATATCCTTCATACTTTGGATCTAATTGCCTCCCACTCTGGAGGTTTGAAGTAACCTTTAAATACCAACTGTCTCATTGGAGTTGTGTCAACACACGTTCCCTCATTTTGACTTTTAAGGGTACCAAGGAGAAGACACGTGGTCTCCTACTCAAGGAATCTGTGACCACATTTTCCTTTCCTTTGATGTATGAAATACCAAAATCGTACTCACTCATAAACTCACTCCATCACCTTTTTCGAACATTCAGTTCCCTTTGAGTGAAGAGATGTTTTAAAATTTGATGGTCCGTTTTGAGCTCAAAGTTTCGCCCCACAAGATAGTGCCTCCAAAGTTTCAGAGCTAGCATTATAACTTCCAACTCTAAATCATGAGTAGCATAAAGCTCTTCGTGTTTCTTCAACTTCCTTGACGCATAAGCTATCACTCCTCCATCCTGCAATAGCATGCCCCCCAACCCTTTCTTTGAGGCATCCGTGCAGACTGAGAAGTCCTTTTCCATATCCGACACTCGTAGAATTGGCGCACTAGTTAGTAACATCTTAAGTTCAATGAATGCACTATCACATTCTTCTGTCCATTCATACCTGGCCCTCTTACACTACAAAATGGTGATGGATTTCGCTATTTTTGAGAATCCTTCCACAAATCTCGATAATAACCTACTAGCCCCATGAAGCTTCTCACCTCATGGACATTTTTCGGCATTGGCCACTTCATAATGGCCTTTACCTTTTCTGGGTCCACAGAGATTCCTTCACTGGAAATGCTATGACCTAAATAGTGGATCTTTCTCTTGAAGAAGGAACACTTCGAAAACTTCCCATACAATTTGTTCTCTTTAAGAAAGGACAACACCACTCGTAAGTGTTCCTCATGTTCTCTTTCATTTTTGGAATAGATGAGGATGTCATCTAGAAAGACTTGTAAAAAATGGTCTAAGTACTTCCGGAATACGTCGTTCATGAGGCTCATGAATACTGCTGGCGCATTGGTCAATCCGAAGGGTACTACGACAAACTTGTAATTCCCAAACCGAGTTCGAAAGGCAGTTTTTGGGATATCACCTTCCTTAATCCTTAACTGATGATACCCTGATCGCAAATCGATCTTTGAGAATACCACTTCTCTTTTCATCTGATCGAAGAGGTCATCTATTCACGGGACTGGGTACCTATTTTTCACTATAACACGGTTCAAGTCCCTGTAGTCTATACACAATCGTAAGGACCCATCCTTCTTCTTTACAAAAATTACTGGTGCACCTGAAGTTGAGACACTTGGCATTATTATCCCTAAGTCCAGTAACTCTTTCAACTAAATTTGTGACTCACAAAGTTCCGACGCTATCATCCGATACAGAGTCTTGGAAATTGCTTCTGCACCAGTTTTTAGCTCAATAGTAAAATCAAGCTCCCTCTCAGGAGGTAACCCTGACAACTTGTTCATAAAAACATCCTTAAATTATGACAATACCAGGTACTTCTCCAATGAGGGTTCCTTCCTTTCATTCACTGCTTCCACTACATATAGTCGACACCCTTGCCTCAAGCATCGCTTAACCTTCATAGTTGAGATAAAACGTAATGACACCCTTCTCCGTAAACCCTGGATCTCTACTGGCCTTCCTTCGTCGTAAACACAGAGCACCCTTTTTGAAAAACAATCCACCAAAGCTTGATGAGATTCTAACCAATCCATTCTAATGATTAGATCATACACCCTGAGAGAAGTGACATATACCTTCAACCTGGTAGTACACTCTCCCAGGTTTACTATACAATTATCAACATTAGATCCTACCGCTTGTTTTTCCCCCGAAGCCATCTTGACTTGTTTAAAGTCATCATGCTCGTAGGTTGCCAACCCACTCTTTTCTAATGAAAATGGTGAAATGAAACTATTTGTAGCACTAGAATCAAATAAAATCTTTACATTGATATGATTTAGCGTACCTGATGACTCCACCATCGTGGATTGATGTTTGGCCTGGCGATTATTAACCACTGCGTAAATCTGGTGGCTGCTACTTGCTCTTCCAATTGGGGCCTTTTCTTCTCTATGCACAAATCCTGATTGTAACTCTAGGCAGTCATGATGGTAATGGGGTTCTCCACACCCCCAACAGGTAACACGAGATTGAACCTGCGCACTGTTACGTGACTGTCTCTGAAATGAGTTCCTTTCCATGGAACTCCCGCCCCTACTATTTGTTCCATGAGATGGCTGTGGACCTGCCTGCATCGTTGGTGATGAACAAGATGCTGCACTCGCTGCCATTGAAATCCATGTGGCTACTATCCTTGGTGCGACTCTGTTACCATATGGAGGTGTCCTTGATCCCCCTCCCCAGGGAAATGTCCTAGGGGCCTTCCCTACGAATACAAGACGATGCGGAAAGGTCGGTCTTGTACCTCTAGTTAAGTTCATGTGTTCCTCTGCATAACGCACATTTTCCATAGCTTCCACTATTGAAGACGGTTTCCACATCCGCACCATAGCCCTTATCTCAGGGTTTATCCCATAGATGAAGTGTTCTACCTGTCGTTGGTCATTATCCATATATGAAACATATTTGACCAATTCCATAAACCTAATCTCATATTCTTCTATGGTCCTATTTCCCTGTACTAGAGCATGAAACGCTCCTACCTATTGTTCCTCATAGTAAGCTGGCAGATATTTCTTTCGGAACCTCTCCTCAAAAAGTTCCCAAGATACGGTGTCTGGGGTAAGATGCGGTTGTCTTTCTAGGTTTCCCCACTAGTTCAAGGCACTATCTCTCAACTGAAAAATCACTATCTTTGCCTTTGAGGTGGACGCATAGTCCCTTAAGGAAAAACACCTTGTCATGCCTTCCAACCATGCTTTTGCGCGTTTACTAGAGCAACCCCCAACAAACTATGGAAGTTTGATCTTTTGCAATTCTCTAGTGATGTCTTCGGGTGGTGGTCCTCCCCCTGAATCCCTCAATACTTCTAGATTACCCATTCTATATGGTGGGGGCTCCACTTCAATCCCTGTCGGTTGACACCCCTTTAAAGTCTCATTTATGGACAACAAAGAGCGTAGTATGAGAGCTAGTTCAGGCAATGGTGGCAGCGACGCTAGCGGTGTTGGCGGTGCCTGCAATGATGCTCCTCTGCCTCAATTTCCTCGAGTCCTAACCATCCTGTATGATTTAACCTGCATCAACCAAAGTTGTCAGGGTGAGTTCAAGGACATTTCATTTTTGCACAACTTAAACTAGATAACAGGGTTAGGCGTAAGTTTTTCTTTACTTGTCTATAAACAGACGTTGCTCTCTTTAGGGGAGGTGGCTAGGTTGGGGTTAAAGCGTCTAAGCTTGATGTCTTCTCCTAAGAAAAATACTGACTCCCTTGCTTGGTAGCTATGCTATCTTTGCGCTATACTCGCCAATTTCTCTATCTTACATTATTAGCGCACAACAAGCCCCCTCCCCGTGTCATGGTTTAAGTCTTCAACTTTTATTTTAACTAATTAGTGTGATTTTTTTAAACATAATTTAACATTACCATTAATTAATCATTCTAAGTCCAATGATTAATTACTTTTAATTAATCACATTACTTAGTTTTAATTTGAAACACACACACACACACACACACACACACACACACACACACACACACACACATATTATAACTAGTTAATCAATACAAGATCTTTTTAAAATTAACAATTTAACAAATTAAAATTTAACTATTTAAACAATTAGAGTCTAGCTTTATAATATTAAAAAAAAAAAATAATTAAGAAAAAATAAAAAAATCAAATCGGGCATGCATGAAGCCCACATGCCCCTCCCCTGGGCTCTCATCCCTAAATCCCTACATGTACTCTCTAACAAACCCTAAACTATCCTCAACCCTAACGCTCCCTCACTGTCACCTCTCCACTCTGCTCTCTCCCTCTCAACAGGCTCGATGCTCGGCTTTGAGCGCTGGTGCTTGGGTTCTGGATTGTTTGTTGTTGTAGGTACGCTGTCGATTAGTAGACTTTTGCAGATAGATGATGAGTTGTGTGCAAAGTAAGGTCTTGTGCGCTTGACACTGAGCTTTGTGTGTTGTTGTTGTTTGATCTTGTGTTGTTGTTGAAGGTTCCATGGATCTGGAGAAGGAGCTAAGACTCCGCGCAAACCACCACACAATACGAAAGTCATGCAACAAGGTGGGTGACAGTTGAGAGGAGGAATAGATGTTGGATTTTGTCTAGGATTCGATGGAGGGCGTAGATATTTGGGGCTTTCCAACTAGCATAGGGCCTTTCTCTTCTCATGCCACGTCTCTGGTTCAGGTTATCATTGAGCCTGGGTCGACAACATCGACTGTCTCCTCTCCTGTTTTGGTGCGAATCTGGTTGAAAATACTGGCGGCTCAGCCTCGACAGAGGTTTCGCTACATTCCTACCCTCTTTCTTCATGGGAGGAATAATAGTGGGCTAAAGTTCTCTTGGAGATGGGGTCTCTCTACAATGGTGAGCTTGGGTTTTCTAGTCGTGGAGATATCGGTTTTTTTTTTATTGGTAATAATAATTTTTTTTTGTGTGTGTGCAGCGCGTGGCTCCTCCGTCATGGCTGGGCGCTGATGAGATGTTTGTAATGGTGTTGTGGGCTTGGTGCTTGTCACTTGCCGATGGGATTTATGTTCTGTATTGATTAATTGGTGAAGAAATATGGCTTGTGGAATTTTGTTATATGCGTTCGATTTGGTCGATAGTTAGTGGCTTGGAATTTGGTATATGCGCTCAATTTTTACGCTCTAGGTGTGGACAGGATATGGAGCTCGACGCTAGGTTTTTATTTAATTGATAGTGACATATTTTTATGAAATTCTCTTCAATTACTGAGAATGGATAAATTTGTCAACGGTGTTTTTCCAGGTCTGTGAAAGTGGAATGCTGATGAATTTGGTGGGTTGTTGGTTTGGGGCCATGCCTGTTTGTCATGGGGCAGGAGGGCTATATTCGTTCGGTACATGTTCTATTTCTACCAATCCTTTTCTAGGCGGTTCCTTCAAGTATTTGTAGTTATTTACTCGTTCGGAGAGATCAAGTTTTATATATTCTTCTTGTTGGCCTTGCTTGATGCATTTCCTATCTAACCTAGACTGTTTTGTACACTTCTGAATCTCTTCGTAATTGCAACGCATATGAGATTTGGTCCCCTTCTCCTCAGGAAATAGATTAAAGGGATTGTATAAACCATTTCTTGACACAAACATAGTTATTCTTTCAACCTCCTATCTTTTACAAGAATTTCTAAAATGGTCGCGCTCATACAGTCTCTTAATAAAGGCCTCCTCTATCGAATTTAGATACAGGCTATATTTTTCATTAGTCCATGAAGTTTCTGATAGTGCGGCCGAAGAAATATCTATTCGGGGTATTTTGCCAAGGGCCATGTGCAGGTCTAGCTTCCGGGCCGTTTAAATTGCATCGTTTAGTTTTTTTTTTTTTCTGTCGTCTTGCTATGTATTAATACTGGTTCATTTGCTAGATGCAAAGCATGAACTTAAGCCATTGATATGGTTGATGTTAACCTGATATCAGTTCAGGAAACACATTCTCTTCCTCATCTTATTCCATTTGAAAAGCATTTTTTTTTTTGAGTTTAATTTTTAAATTTTATTGTAAACTCTCTTGAGCAACTTGGAAGTGATGTTACATCTTATATCTGTATCTTAACAATGATGTAGATACTTCAGAGGCTGTTTCTGATCCAAGTAGTTATCCTCCCAGATCAGGTTGGCATGTTGTTGGTCTGGACGATGATTCCTTTGTTACCATGAATGTGAAGGATGCAACAATTTGATCAAGCGCATATTCATGATCCTAAGGCCTGGTGGCCTCACTCATTTTGCCCAGGTCTTGGTAGCTTGGCACTGGTGTTCTAGCTTTGAATTGTGTGTTGCATTGCATGTGTTGAACCATGTGTTGTGTATGGCATATGGTTAATGTCATATGGCTTAGGTATTGGGCTTGTATTGATTTATGGACTCACAGTTTGGCATATGCGTTAGTTTTATATGGCTTAGGTTGCTTGTGCGCATACACCACCTTCTCTCTCTCTCTCT
>ML818674.1:21560-33170 GCA_009831015.1 Picea engelmannii | reverse complement strand
TCTATCAACCTTGTTGACTCCCTCTCTCTTCTTGATTACATACATATGAAGATAAATATGATCAAATCCTCAATACCTAAGAAAAATCCACACCACCCAACTAATTGCTTGAATAGGCAATTTACATGGTAATTAGGAAAACAAACCCTATCCTTCTAGAATTATAAAAACTTAGGGAAAATACAATAATTTCATTAAGGTAACCCGATCCCTTTGGTAAATACAAAGAGACCTTTATAGGTTTGATCAACAAGGTTGAATTTGAGGGAATATGCTCCTGCATTAGACCCTTATGGTACAAAAAATTTCATGGTTTCCTAGTCATGGTCTATTTTTTACTGAAGTCTACCTCGATCCCATACATTATCCTGATGTTGTCCACTAGCTTCGTTTCGTGTTGTTTCATTACTATCTTAAATCTTCTAGGTGTTGGATTTACTTCACACACACCTAGGATTTCTTTTTCCTAAGGTTTTTCCCATGTTTATTAGTGTTATTCAATCTCCTATATTTTAGGAAGAATATTCATCTATGGAGAATATTCTCTTCAGTTTTCAATTCAATTTGATCAGTTGAGTGGAGTCTAGATGGTACATTGGTTTTATCACCATGCAACATTGGGATCATCACCAATTAAAGTGAATTATCCTTGGGAACATCACCATAATAGCGCATTACCCATGATTCCCCGATATCCTCCTCACTTCACTATGTTTCACTGAAGATTGATAGACTAGTTAACTCAACTAGGTGGCATTTCACTCTCATAACTACCTGAGAGACTAGGCTAGCTGGAAGTTTACTCCTGTAATTGCTAGTGTGTGTCTAGATCACTCTATACCACCACTATGGTGCATTGTATTCTTCTCTAGTGTGTATTGGTTCATTTATACATAGTAATTCATGTGTAAATTATCAATTATTCATTTGGTTAATGAATTATTCATTTGGTTAATTCTTCCATTCTTTCTCTCTTGCTTTTTTCTTCTCAATTTATCTCTACAAATGTGTGTGTTATTTTCTATCTAGATATATTATGTGCAGGTTCAACACATTTAACTCCAGTAAAGATGAAAATTTTTAGGTGTATATTATGTAGTATATAACCTCTGAAATTACATATTGAGTTCAAAAAACAAAAAGACCACTTTCTTCACCATTGCACCATTGAAAGTTTAACTCATAGCTAATCTTTGAAAAAAAAAATTGTGTCCTTCAGTACCCAATGCAAAACATATACCATCCTCATCTAGGAATCGTTCTTTTTTTGATAGCTAATCAACTTCCTTGTTATATTCTCTATAGATGAGTTGAGCTTTGAGTTGTAGAAAACTCCCTCCCAACACTCGAATTTTTGTCATCCAAGGATGAAGAGAGACCACCTATAGATTGTTTTCATTAGTAAACCAATCTATAATAATACTTGAATCACCTACGAGTTGTAACCTTGTTACCTTTTTACAGCAAGAAAAAAATAAGATAGACCACAATGGTAGGAGTACACCCCTAGTATTAGTACCAATACCATAATTCATCTTGAGTTTGAAAGTACACAACAATGGACATTTTAACATAGCTCCAACCCCACATTTAGAACCCCTATCTTGTGAGGCACCATCAAGGAACTCCACTGCCAGATCCCAGTCAATTATAGGAGGCCTATCAATCATACTAACCTTAGTAGAGTATGAAATTTTTGTTTCTCCCAAGCCCTGTAGTATACTATTACAAACTATGACCCTATTAGGATGACAATTTTTGAAAATAACCAGATTCCTATGCTTCCAAACCTCTGAGAAAATAAAACAAGGGATTTCTTTCCAATTTTCCTTCTTCCTTATCCAGTTTTGTAAGCAATTTGCAATATGTCGTCCTTCCCAAGTAGTCTCATGTTTTAAATTCTTTTGAATTGTAAGCCAAATGTTTTTGGTAAAACTACAATCCACAAAAATTATGACTCAGTGTTTCCTCATTGTTCCCACATAAAACACATCTACTAGGCCCCAAAATACCTCTTTTGACCAAATTCTCCCAAGTAAGAATTTTTTGTTCAAGCATTAACCAAATAAAGAGTTTGACTTTTAAAGGTAACTACCATTTCCAGAAAGATGGTTCTTCCACCACATTCTCCAACAATTAGACATCATAGGCTTGTTTTGCATTTACTTGGCCTCCTTTACTGTCCCACTATGACAATAAGATATATTTTTCATTGTTTAACTCATATCGTGAACCAACTAATCCCTTAACATAGTTATTCCATTCCTCCTTTTTATCTCCTTCCAATCCTAAAATATCATCCTTTTCCAACTTGTATGACTTGTGTCCTCCAAATCAAAAGTCCCAGGTTCAACAAGGAATTCTATACCTTGTGCCTTTAGTGCAAAAATAAGATTCCTTGAAAATTTAAAATAAGTGTGAGACCCAACCATTGGATCAGTTCCAATTCTAATCTCCTTCCCATTTCTAGATTTCCATACCAACTAATTAGTTATAATGGTTATGGAAGAGGTGAGTGCTCTCCAAATTTTTGAAATACCTGTCCATAATTTTTGAAACCTACACTAACATATCCATAATATTTAGAGGACATAATCAAAATATGATACATACCTAAATGGTGATTTTTCAATTTAGAAATTGAACATGCAACAAAAAAATTGAGGTGGTGCTCAAAACCATGCCTCATACATGACGAATAAAAATATTGTTGTAAATTTGCAACTATATTTGATGTGAAAAAATGCCCAAACAACTTGAAAAAATGAGATTACCAAATCAACAAATCCCTAGGTTCACTTGCAAGTGAGAACATCATATCACATCAATACAAAATATCTTTATTCATATGAAAATCAATCAAATTAATAATAAGTCTTGTGTATGTAGTGTGGCATCCTTATTGAATGGTTTCATAAACTTTAAAAAAAATTATGTGTGTATTGTAGAACTCTTGCTAGTAGTATATATCACACCCTTTTGTGCTAAGAACCACTGCTATGCTATTGGTGGTCAACTCTAATAGTAGTCTACATTTGTATCTCTTCAATGTAAATGTTTGATAACCAATTGGAATTTCTATAACAAATTCCATTTCATATGTGGTGTGTTGTCAAGTTTTCTCTAGGTTTATAGTGGCATATGGTTAGATTGAATAAAAAATTATTTTCACTATAAATAGTGTCTCGAATAGGGAACTATTTAAGCAATGGAGCACATTTCTCTATTATAACTTCAAAATTTGTGGATTGCATCATTGAATGTCTCTAAGTAAAACACAATGGAATGAGATTGTTGTGTCAAAAAAATACCTATCCCATAGTCATATGCATCATCTTCTATATCAAAAGGATGAGAAACATATAGTAATGTAAGAATAGGTGGAGTTCATAGCTTCAACATCTTCACTTCCTCAAAAACATGTCGTTGCACCTTGGCCTAGATGATCAAGCCTTGTTTCCTCAAATTCCCAAGTGTGAGAATATTGGAATAAATAATCTATAGAAATTAATCAATTCCCCCCAAAATGATTTTTTTATGATATTGTTTAGCTCACAACTCATAAATGTGTGAATTCTAATTTAGGAAATGTAGTGGGTATGTGTGGACTTGTTTAGAAATCAGTCTTCATAAATGCCAATGATTTTGTCTTCCATAAATGCCAATGACTTAGTCTTCCATAACTTATGGTGTTTTGCTTCTTATTAAGCTCAATATAAAGTCAGAATATCATCAAAGTCTTGTTGCGCAAGTTGCATAGTTGCATAAAGTTGCTTAAGATGCATAAGTAAGCTCATTGTCAATTTGTTCATTTGCATCGTTGCATAGAGAACTGTAATATACCTCAAAAACTGTCTGGAAAATAAAAATAAAAATTGTTTGTATAAATATCCTTGAATAGTTCGATATTCAAGCAAGTAAGCTTTCTATTATAAAGCTCAAGTAAGAAATTTTGCAAGAGTCCTTACTATCATTGACTATCATTACCATTCAACTTGAAGTTTTTCTGATCGATGATAAGTGTTTACTCCTCATTTCAATGTTTACTCCAATTCCTGTAATTATAATTACTTTCCTATCTGTTTGTACCTAAGATCATTACCACAGTCTTAGCAACACAAACGAACTTGGAATTTTATGGCCAAATCCTTATGCGTTAGTCCCTACAAATAACCCATTACCATATGTTTACAATACAAACGACTTTTGGGGTTGATGGCCTAGGCCTCATGTGTTAGTCCATACACATAATCATATGATGAAAACGACCAAACGGACTTAGAAAAAGTAAAGAATTAGTTTATGCTCCTCTGCGAAAAGTTTAAATATAAATATACCCCTATTCCATATGCCCACTGGCTGTGACCACGGGCCTAATAAAAATGCCTTTCACATTTAGGAAATTCCGGTATTTTGGCAAGTCGCAATCTCCAAAATGGAGCCAAATCAACGGTTTACAAAACTTCATAATTTGATCCCTTCTTTTCTTAATCGAACGACTGATGAGATTTCGACATTTTTCCCTTCGAGTCATCATGACTCCATCATTATAAAATTCATGATCATAAAATCTCCGGAGTGATCGAACGACTCACATAACCCACTGAGATGGATGGTTGACGGGATTTCAGAGTTTTGCCTTTCGGGTCTTCAAGACTCACAATAGTCCCTTTTGGCATTTTCAGATTCCTTGACATGCTCTGATATTTCTCATTTCGCGACTTCATCATTCTTGTCATGAGTGTCCTTGACACCTCCAACTCCTAGTATCCGAACCTCCAAAATGGAGATTAAGTCATGGTTTTGGTACCGTTGATTAAGGGTAACCTGTTTCGTGATGGTAAATTCTATCGTTGGAAGTAAAACACCTTATGGGAGTTTCATTTGATTCAATTCTGAATGAGATATGTAATATTATTTTTAAAATAATTACAGAGTTTCCCTTATGCCTACTTGTAATGGCATACTGGTTATTTTATTGGTTTAATATACTAGCGCCATATCGACTACCTCCTCGAAAGGATTTTGAGAAAGAAACCATACTCGGCTATTGCCAACTATATGTGTATCTTGTTTATAGTTGACTCCAGATCACATGATGGTATAAGAATTCAATTTTCACTTACTGTACTTATGTTAAATACTTTCCTTTTGAACTTTTAGGTGATTGTGTGTTATTTACACAGTTAGGAATTTAATCAAGGGTATGTTTTAAGTTTCGGGATTTCCCTTCTTCCTTGGGCCTTTGCACCTCTTGTGATTAGTTCTATTAATTAAACTGTGTTAGTTCACTTCACTCCAACAATTTTCCAACATTTCAACCTATAACTTTTCATTAAAAACACCGGTTGATATAAAGATGTGTAAATGTTGTAGATGGTCTATAATAATTCTTGGTATTCGCAAGGTCACTTCGTACTTTATATCAGAGATTAATCACTTCATCGCCTTATGACGGAGGATCGAAGGTCGTCTTGACCCTTCAAGATGTGAGGGTTCACTGTCAAGCGGTGGCCGCCTTAGCCTTTGCAAGCCACCAAATACCATCACCGCCCTGATTTAAATTTTTCCCTAAGGTTGAAGGGGCAAGTTTTGTTCCTATAAATACTTGAATCATATTGTAATCCACATACAGAGGGTGAGACAAGATCTTGAAAGCATTTTTTGAATTGAACTTGTCACTCTGTGTTTTATTTTGCTGAGTTTGTAAACTCTGTTCATGTTTTCATTTTTTGGCATTTGGAGTTTATTGGTTCAAGTTACATGGAGTTCTCTTGTCCTTGCAAACACCGAAACCTGAAGTGGCCCCACAACCTAATTGAATTCGTGGTTCAGCGATTACCGTTGTATGTTGCTCATGCATCAAGCATTACCAAATGCCGGAACCCGATATTGGCTGGGCCCCACACCCTTTTTCATGATTTCGCGATTCTACTCTTGACATTGTGTGGTGTTTTGCATTAGGAGTTTGTAAACCTCAAAACCTGAAAAGGATCAGGCTGACAATCCATTTGTTTGTTTTCGCGATTTGAGCATTGTTGTTTTTGGCATTGGGTGTTTGTAAACCCCAAAATCCCGAACCCCGAAACCCTGAAGTACTGGGCCCATATTGCATTCGCATTATTGTGATTCGAGAGTTGTTGTGTGTTGGTGTTTGGCATTTGTAATCTCCAAACACCGAACCCCGAACTGCAAAACCCAAAGTGTTGGGCCATAACCTTTTCGTATTTCGGGATTCGACAAACAGTGCAGACTTTTTTTTTTTGTATTCAGTGTTTGTAAACGCCGAAACCTGATTGAACTCAGTTTTTCACACTTTAAATATACATATATATATCTTAGACACTATGCAGTTTTCCATTTGCATTCAATATGTAGGTAAACTCAAATATTCATCACAATTTACTTGTGGGGTTTTCAACTACGACGCTTTATCATACTATAGTAGTAATCCAAACCACAACACGTCATATCCTTCCATCTAGTATACTTTTGGGAACTAGTATTCATAATAGTAATGATATGCAACAAAGATAATCTATTCTAAAGTAGTAGAGAGACATTCTAGCAATTCCTAAGTTTTCAATAGGATGCATTTGATCTTTCATCCTTAATATTATTTCTAACAGATACATTCTATCAAGTATGTAACCATTTAACATTCAGCCAGAGAAGGGATAAAAATAACATATCTGAAATAATATGCTGAAAGACAAAGGGAATAACCACGTTCTTCCCAACCGTAGAACAGGGCAACCAAACTACTTGCCCGATTCACCCCCTAGCCTAACCATGAATCCATGAGGGAGAACTTGGAAAAGATCCTCTTCAGCAATGTCCTACAACTCCAACAGTTTTCCCTTGCCTCACACTCAAGAAGTGTTCATAATAGAAAGTAAATCAAAAGTCTCCTTTCCCAACATACTTGGCAGCGTCCTGCCTCCTCTCATATGCTATTTATCATTTGCCCAGGTCTTTTCCCTCCCTTGGGAATTTTCACAGCTTTCTAAATCCCTGATTTACAGGGGCTGCCAATGGCCAAATCACTGATTTTCCACTTGTAATAATCATCCCAAAGGTAGTTCCAACATGTTCCCCACTCATGGAGTCATGGTCAGCTAAATTTAACATGGTTATTCCATTTGTCCTCTTGCAATCAGTATAAAATATTCTATTTCCATACAAGTGTCATAGTCAAAATAGTTAGATGGGCCAGATCAGGTCTCTGCCCAACAGTCAAAATAATTAATTACAATTACCAAATTCGAAATTCGGAATTGCCATAAATGGAAACAAATTTCCAAATTCGAATTTACTAAAAATGGAATAAATTTCTAGCAATTTTAAATTTCAAAAATATTTTATTTTTGGGGATGTCACATCCTTTCCCCCTTTATTAAAACATTGTTCTCAGTGTTCGTTCCTTTCCTGGAACAGGATTGGATGAGATTTCCACAAATCTCCCTCCAACTCCCAAGTGGCCTCCTTAGGACTAATGTGCTTCCATTGCACCTTTACCTGAGCGATGGCTCTGTTCCGAAGTGTTATTTCTCTCCAGTCCATAATGCGCATGGGTTCCACCTGGAACTCACCTTCGGGTTCCACCTGCACCAAGTTCCAATCAATCCTATGAGTAGGGTCATGAATATACTTTTTCAGCAACAAAACATGAAATACATTATGAATTCTTAGATTAGTTGGAAGTGCAAGTTGATATGCTAAGGGTCCAATTCTGTTAATGTTTATGCAATTATTATAGTTCTTTGCATTTCAATAGATAAGAGCATAATAAGAACAAGATCACTGAGAAATACACATTCACAAGAGACACAACATTTATCCTGGGAAACCCTCTAGGGAAAGAAAACCCAGCAAAACTTCCTTATCATAAATAGCTTAAACAATGTTCAAGAGATAACTCAAGCCAATACAGAAAGTCCTCCCCAAGATATGTGCCAATCTTCTCCTCCTCTCTCTGGTAATTGTAGGTTGCCTCATAAGAGAATGAGCAAGTGAGTTGTGTTCAAATGAGGCGCTAGCCTCCTGTATTTATACAAGTTCTGGCACATGTGAAGTGTCTCTTCACTAGCAGGGCCGACTTCTCAATATGGGTGGGTAAAACCACATTTATTATATTTATGGGTCTTCAATAGTAACTGCTGGGGCCGACCTCTTGTTCTTCCCTTTATAATTTTCTGATGACCAATCCGCAAAAGGGGATTTGGTCCTTACACAATTACCAACATGATTAATCCATAATGGGGATTAATCCAATAACAATAATAATAATAATGACATGATTAATCTGCAATGGGGATTTAATCCAATAATAATAAGAATGCTCTTCACAGTTACATTATTTCAACACTCCCCCTTAACAAGAAGGGTATTCTTCATCAACATTAGGTGAGAGAGATCTGCATCATCAATGGCATCTGGAGGATAGTATCGTCAATATCACCTTGAAACATTGGCTAACATATTTACGAGTCATCGAAAGTTTTTCTTTATCGACAACATCATCATTCTCGAAAGAATGCTATCATTATCTGCATCAAATATGTATCAGTAAAAAAAATGATACCTCATCACAGCACTAGGTTGGCACATCACAGTACTACACTGGCTCAATGTCACAGCGGTTAAGCTGGTAGATCAGTGTCATTCACATCTTGCTTTACGTCTAACAACTAGGTCAGAAGCAAGGAATCAGTGGCATCATGCTTTACGTCTAACAACTAGGTCAAAATCATGACTCATCTTGTTTTACATCTAACAACAAGGTTAGAAGCAAGGATCACATGGTGTCATGCTTTACGTCTAACAGTAAGGTCAGAAGCATGATTCATCTTGCTTTACGTCTAACAACGAGGTTAGAAGCAAGGATCACATGGCATCATTCTTTACGGCTAACAATGAGGTCAAAAGCATGACTCATCTTGCTTTACATCTAACAATGAGGTCAGAAGAAAGGATCACACGACATCATGCTTTACATCTAACAACGAGTTCAGAAGCATGACTCATCTTTCTTTACGTCTAACAACGAGGTCAGAAGAAAGGATCACATGACATCATGCTTTACGTCTAACAGCGAGGTCAGAAGCATGACTCATCTTGCTTTACATCTAACAACGAGGTTAGAAGCAAGGAATACATATACTCCCCCTTTTAGGGAGGGTCATTTCGGACAATACCAAGCTTATCTCGAAAGTGTTCAAACTTTACACGAGATAGAGGCTTAGTCAACACGTCAGCAACCTGTTCATCCATGCTAATGTACTGGAGCTTCAAGGTTCCTCTCTGTACCATGTCACATATGAAATGATAGCGGATCTCTATGTACTTCGACCTATCGTGGAACATAGGATTCTCTGTCATTTTTATGTAGCTTTGATTGTCACATAGAATCGCGGTTGCTCTCATCTCCAAATCAAATAGGCCTGTCAGCAACTTTCGAAGCCATATAGCTTCGTAGCTAGCAGAACATGTGGAAATGTACTCTGCTTCTGCTGTGTTGAGAGAAATACTGGATTGCTTCCTACTCTTCGACGAGATCATGGCTAATCCCAAACTGAAACAACATCAGGAAGTGATTTTTCTGTCTGCAACGCTTCCTGCCCAATCTACATCAGTATATCCACTCAATGTGAAGTCATGATCTCCATCATAGATGAGACCATAATCCATTGTACCTTTAAGGTACCTCATCACATGTTTTGCAGCCACTAGGTGAACACGTGTGGGCTCTACCAGAAACTGACTTAAGTTGTTCACTGCAAAACTAATGTCTGGTCTAGTGTTCGTTAGGTACATCAACGATCCAATAATCTATCTGTACAATGTGGCATCTATCAAATATGACGAAGTATCGACTAGCAGCTTCAACTTCGCTTCCATGGGTGTATTCATGGACTTGCATTCTAGCATGTCGAATCTCTTTAAGACTTCGACCGTGTACTTCCGTTGATTAAGGAAGATCCTTTCTGGACTTTGCCATACCTCAAGACCTGAGAAGTAATGCATTAGGCCAAGGTCTTTCATTTCAAATTCTGCGGCAAGTCTCTGTTTACATTCAACGATGATTTTTTCTTCTCCAGTTAAGAATAAGTCATCCACATACAGTAGTAATATTACTGGTTCATTATCCATAATTTTGAAGTAGATATTTGGGTCTGCTTTACTCTTGGTAAAGCCTAATCTCGTCAAGAAACTGTCTATACAACCATACCAAGCTCTGGGAGCCTGCTTCAATCTGTAAAAGGCTTTCTTCAATCGATAGACATGAGACTTCCTGTCTTCAACCTCAAATCCTTGGGGTTGCTCTATATACACTTCCTCTTTGATAACACCATTCAGGAAAGCTGTCTTCACATCCATCTGGTGCAGCTTCCATTTCATCTTGGCAGCAAGTGCTATAATGGTTCTGATCAAAGTGTATCTAGCCACAAGAGCGAATGTGTCTTCATAGTCAATACCTTCCTTCTGGGAAAAGCCACGAGTGACAAATCTTGCTTTATATTTCTCAATACCTCCATCAGCATCATGTTTTATTTTGAAGAACCATTTTGATGATACCACATCCTTACTTTTTGGTCTGGGAACTATTTCCCATACATCATTCTTTATTATGGATTGGTATTCCTCTGTCATGGCATCTTCCCATTCCTTCTTTTGTATGGCCTCTTCAAAGCATGTAGGTTCTTCATCAAGTATATTGCACATCAAAGCCATGTAATTGGAGAATGGATTTGGTCTTTTCACCTATCTTGTGGTTCCTTCTGGGACACCATACTTCTCTCCATCTTGAATAAGATCTCTTTCCCAAGGAGGATTTCTTTTATGGGAGAAGGTCATTTGAGGAGGTTCTTGGACTTCTGTTATATCATGGTCTTCTAGAAGTTCCTCATCAGGGGAAGTTACGACTTCCCTCACTGGTTCTGTAGCTCTGGGAACCTCCCTCATTGATTCTGCAATCCTGGGATTTACAGGTTCCTCTTCATATACTTCTTCAAGCTGGAATCTTCTTGATTTCTTAAGTGCTACTTATTCATCAATGGTCACGTCTCTACTGATCTTAATGTGGTGGTGACCAGGTATGTAGATTCTGAAGGCCTTGGAGACCCCACAAATATTCCCTTGTTTCCTGAAGGGTCCATCTTGTTTCTCTTTTCTTTAGGTATATGAATAAGCAATGGATAGACAAATATTTTTGAGATGGCTTACCTCTAGAGATTCTTTTTGGTGAACATCTCTTCTAGTGTCTTGAGCCCAAGTGCACTATGGGGCAATCGGTTATGTACATAAACAACTGCCATTGCTTCTTTTGTCCATAAGCACATAGGAAGATCTTGATCTTCGCTTCCAACATGGTTCTATTCTTCTATTCAGC
This sequence comes from Picea engelmannii, assembly GCA_009831015.1. NCBI lineage: Eukaryota > Viridiplantae > Streptophyta > Pinopsida > Pinales > Pinaceae > Picea > Picea engelmannii. The sequence goes on along the minus strand of ML818674.1, from coordinate 21,778 downwards.
TACACCATTTTTTTGGGGATCTTGATCCCAACATATTTGCAGAAGTTCATGAGCTATTCTAAGGTATATTCTCCTCCATTATCTGACCTGAGTATCTTAATCTTCCTTACAGAAGGGTTCTCTTATCAAGGCTTTGAATTACTTGATCTTGTTGAATACTTCAAATATATCCAGGTATTTTACGAGAATAATCATTAATGAATGATACATAGTATACA
>ML818674.1:0-19499 GCA_009831015.1 Picea engelmannii | reverse complement strand
AATTCCCTAACTTCAATGAGCTCTTTCAAACTTTGACCTTCAAATAAACATGGTCTCCTACTTGACATTCCAAGTGTCTTCTTTTCTGATCTGCATAGCTCTTCTGTCTGTCCTGTGTTTCTTTCAAGTTCTGTTGTACCTTTCTTACTATCTTCTCCATTTCTTGGAGCATCTCTAGTCCAACCATGAGTCTGTCAGTCGGGTTATCCCAGCTAATTGGAGTCATACACTTTCTGCCATACATTATTTTGAAAGGGCTCAACTTAGCCGAAGTTTGGTACCCATTGTTATATGCAAATTCTACCAAGTGCAGGTAGTCTTCCCACTTGCTTGGTTTTTTTCTTAAGTACATGCGAAGCATATCCTCTATGATTTGGATTTTCCTTTCGGTCTGTCCATCCATTTTTGGATGATAGCTTGTACTGAAATTCAAGTTAGTTTTTAGCCCTGCAAACAATTCCTTCCAAAAAGTGGATGTAAATTTTATGTCTCTATCTAAAATCATGATTTTAGGAATACCATGTAGTCTAAAAATTTATTTCATGAATATTTCAACAATGTTTATAGCTTTAAAAGTAGATTTTACAGGAATAAAGTCTGCAAACTTACTGAGTTTATCGATTACAACCATGATAGAATCATTTTGTTTTTGAGTTTTAGGCAAAACTGTTATAAAGTCTAGTGATATAGTCTCCCATTTCCATTCTGGTACTAGTAATGGTTGTAATAGGTCAGTTGGATGCTGGTGCTCGGCCTTAACCTACTCACAATCTTGGCACCTAGCCAAGTATCCTGTTGTTTCGCCCTTCATACTAGGCCAGAAAAATAGTTTTCTAAGTGTTGTTATTGTTTTCTGGTAACCTGGATGTCCAGAACACGGTTTCTTATGCACTTCTTCCAAAATTTTTGATTTCAATTCTGTTGAATCTAGTACGTAAAGTATGTTTTTAAGTCGTAATAGTCCTTTCTTGTCGATGCTTAGATCTGGTTTGTCAGAGTTGGTGGTACTGTTTTGTAATTTTGTCATTATATTAGTGTAATTTCCATCATTAATAGCCACCTTGCTTGATCCAGATGGATATCGGTGGCCACCCACCTTTTCCAACTGGCTCAAAATAGTTTTCTGACAATTTTGGCAATTTACTATTTTTAGTAGTTTTAATTTCTAGGGCCATTTTGAGGGCCTAAATGAAGGTTTTTCGGGATTGAGCCCCTCAATGATAGTCGAAGGAATTATTTAGCACCCAAAATGAATCTCCTCGACGATACCTTTCCAATGGGCTATCACATGACTAAAAAGGAGATTGTATGCAAAAGTTACAACCCCAAGAAGTTGATGTACTGACTTACCCAAACGGGGCCCACATGACCTTTGACACTTCATCTCCTAGGGTTAGGTTTTTGGATGTATAGGATTTTTGGAATTCTTTCTTATTGTAAAAAGGCCTTCAGAGCCTCATTGTAACCTTATTCTTGCGAATGCGCGTTGCCGTCACATCTCTTCTCAGAGATAAGCCGCCACCATTCCAACAAGCTTGTTTCCGCTACATTTTATAGTTTCAACTTATTTCATTATTGAATACAAAACCAGTTTTACTGTATCTCTATTATTTTGTGTTAAGCACCTATTAATAATCTATATTCATTTCATTCTACTCATAAAATATGGATCAGTGGTATTAGAGCGCTCTGCTCCTTGTCATCTTAATGCATGTCCCCAACGATGTCGGAGTACAAAGAGTTGGGTCTCGAGCTTGTTTCTCTTGAGGAAAGAAACTCTCACACGCCCAAGCGACCTCCCATGGTAGGATAAAATAAATATGATGGGATAGGATATCCTTTCAAAATGTTGATTGAGGAAGCCCTCACACAACAGAGGAACGAGATGATGGATAGTTTCGTGCAAATCCTTCGACGAATACCAACAGGCGACACATCTTCTTCGAACGGAGGCACCGCCCCTTTCAAGGTACAAAAAAAATTTGATATTCCTATATTTGAAGGTTAGATAGACGCAGATGCTATAGACAAGTGGTTGAATCTACTAGAAGGGTATTTTTGTGTCCATAACTTTTCAAATAAAGAAAAGATTATTTTTGCGCTCCTCAAAGTCATTCCCCATGATAAAGATTGGTGGGAAACTCTCTGTGAGAAAAAGGAAATAGAGGAAACCTCATTATTTTCAGTCATGTCCACCTGGGAATCCTTCAGGGATGCTATTATGGAAGAATACTACCCTGTCAGAAGTTATGACGACCTTTATACCAAATGGACCACATTGCGGCAAGAAAGAGACCAAGTAGTGCTAGATATCACGAATATCTTCCATACCTTGCACACCAAGTTGGGTATCAAAGAATTGGAACGACATCTGGTGCTCAAGTATTGTGGTTCTTTGCACAGATACATCCAGACAAAAATGGAATTTCTAGACATCTCATCCTTGGGCGCGACCTACTGATATGCCGTAAAAATCGAGCAGAAGCTCAAACAAAGATGTGGCAATTTGGGCCTAGGAACACCTCACAACAAAAGAAAGGAAAGGGCGGCCCCAACCCACCGAAAAAAGGATAGAGAAAAGATGGACAGTATCAGGACAACCAGTCCAAGCCGCAAGCAAAGAAGGACATCGGAAATACAAAGAAAGATACTGGGAAGTGGTGCGACTTCCATAAGAGCCCTTGGCATAACACTGTTGACTATCGCTGGTGGCCGAAGTGAAAGCCTCTGAATCAGATGCGGATTATGACTCTAAGCTAGAACCGGAAAGGGGAAGCCAGATCATTGACACAAAACCCAATGCCATCATTTCTACCACCAAGCTCCAACCTCGTGAACCAGACGAGCCAGAAGAAGGAGAGCGCCTAATCCATTCACAGATGTGGATAAAAGGCACCCTGCTGCACTTCATCATTGATAGCGGTAGCCAAAAGAACCTCATATCAGCAAATTTCATCAAGTGATTGGCCCTGCCAACAACGTTTCACCCAAAACCATACACCATTGGATGGCTCCACCAAGGAAGCGATCTCCACGTCAGCCAATAGTGTCGACTGTCATACGACATCAAGTCCTTCAAAGACGAGGTATTGTGTGATGTTTCTCCTCTCGAAGCTTGTGATGTTCTTTTGGGCCAACCTTATTTATGGAAACGTCATGTTGTATATCAGTCTATGCCTCGTAGTGTTATTATTACTTTGAACAGGAAATTGTATAGGATACCCGAGGCAGTCCCACCTAGTGCTATTTCCTTGATCTCTGCTAAGAAATGAAGGAAGGTCATCTCTCAGATGGGGAAGTTTGTCTTCTTCGTGATTCGCTCTTAGAATAAGAGAAATATCATAGCCACATCTAGGGTCTCTGTGGTCGATCTCTTCGCACAACAGAAGCAAGTAGATAAGTTCATGGAAGAATACTCAGATATCTTCTCCTCACCTACAGGGGTACCTCTGCACTCCTAGGTAAAGCACCCCATCGATCCGACCCCTAGTGCACCGCTACCCAATGGGCCATTCTATCGTCGCTCTTTGTTACAAAATAAGGAGATCAAGTGATGAATCCAAGAACTACTCCACAAGGGGCACATTCGCCCCATCTCATGACCTTGCAGGAGCCCAATCATGTTGGTACAAAAGAAAGATGGAACCTGGCGACTCTATATTGATTACCAGGCTCTGAATAAAATCACAGTTAGAAATCGGTACCCGATTCCCCAAATCGATGACCTCCTTAATCAACTCATGGGGGCCAAATACTTCAGTAAGATTGATATGAAGTCTGGCTACCACCAGGTCCTGATAGAACAAATAGATGTATGGAAGACTGCCTTCAAGTCAAAGGAAGGCCTTTTTGAATGGTTGGTCATGCCCTTTGGTTTGATAAATGCTCCATCCACTTTCATGAGGATGATGGATGATATCCTGTGACCATTCACCAATGATTTTTTAGTGGCATATCTGGATGACATTCTAATTTACAACAAGACTTGGGCCGAACACTTGCATCATATTCAGCAGGTTATACACACCCCGCGGCAGCACAAGCTATACGCCAACTTGGAAAAATGCTCCTTCAGCATGGATAGGGTCCATTACCTGGGCTACATCATTGATTAGCATGGTGTACATGTGGATCCAATCAAGATCCAAGTCATCTATGACTGGCCAGCCCCAACAACACTCACTGAGCTTCAGAGCTTCTTGGGCCTTGCCAATTTCTACCGCAGGTTCGTGTTGGGTTTCTCCCATATTGCATGGGYCCTCAGCCAAATAAACAGGGGTGGTGGTAAGGCRAAATTTGTGTGGGGCTGGTCCCARCAACAAGAGTTGGATGATTTGAAGCAGTGCTTGTGCTCAGCCCCAGTACTTTCACTACCAGACCTRCAACATCCTTTTGAGATGGAGATAGATGYTTCAGACTATGTTTTGGGCRCCATTCTCACTCAGCACGRYCACCCTATGGCCTATCATAGTGAGACACTGTCAGATACTCTCTGTAAGTACCCTACTTATGACAAAGAAATGTACTCCATTGTGAAAGCATGCTGCCAGTGGAGACATTACATTCTTGGGAAGGAGACAGTCATCCACATTGATCATAAGCCATTGAAGTTCATGCAGACATAGGGAAAATTGCAGAATGACCACCATCAAATGTGGTCCACATACTTGTAGCAACTCCACCTCAACATCAAGTATAAAACAGGGAGCACCAATCACATCATTGATTGCCTCAATAGACCACCAGTCGCGACACTCACCATGGTGCTAGAGTCTTGCGGCCATGAGACATCTAGATGGCCACAACTCTATGAGACAGACCCTGACTTCGCCACCACCTACCAAATGTTGGGTGCAAACACAATTGTCGATAATTTTCATCTTCAGGATGGGTTGTTGTGTTGTCTGGGCCATATCTGTGCTCCATCAAGTGAGCGAGCGAAGCTGATCTAGGAAGCCCACTACAGTCGGGTGACAAGACACTTAATCGTTGAAAAGACAATGGCAATGCTACAGAAACATTTCTACTGGCTGAAACTTCGACAGGAGGTCAACAAGTATATCACGTCCTGCACTGCCTGCACTATTGCCAAACCAACCACTAAGAAACAGGACCTGTACACCCCTCTTCCTACTCCTGAAAGGCTTTGGAAATCCATCTCAATGGACTACATGTTGGGCCTCCCAACCACCAAGTGGAGAAATGACTGTGTTTTTGTGGTTGTTGATCGCTTTTCTAAGATGGTGATTCTGGTTGCCTGCAAGAAGAGCATCACAACAGAGGCCACTGCCAAGCTCTTCTTTGAACAAGTCTGGGTATATTTTGGAATCCCACAAACCATTGTCTCAGATCGGGATAGTCAATTTCTCAACACATTCTAGTCGATCCTTTGGTCACTGTTGGACACGAAGCTCACCAAATCCACGGCCTTCCACCCCCAGACAAATGGCCAAACTGAGGTTGTAAATCAAATGATTTTGCATATCCTTAGCATGTATAATTCAAATAACCCTCGCACATGGGCTGAGAGCCTTCCTTATGTCCAACATAGCTACAACCGAGCCCTTCATAGCTCAACCAGCCATAGCCCCTTTCAAGTGAGTTTGGGATTCCAACCATTGGGACCCATAGATGTTGCACTTCCCCTTGCGCTCACCTTGATCAACTCATCTCCTACTCCAACTGAAGCTGACAAAGCCACCCGGTTCATTGAGTGGATCCAACACATCCGCCAACAGGTTCAGGATATATTACAGAAGTCCAACGACAAGTACAAACAACGTCATGATCAACGTTGGGTGTCGCATAAGTTTCAGGTGGGGGAAAAAGTTTGGTTGCACTTATAGAAAGAATGCCTTACAGGACCCCATTGGAAGCTTTGCCCACTCTGTTATGGGTTGTACACTATCACCAAGGCCATGTGGGATAATTATTTTGAGCTCAACATTCCTCCTTTCCTTGGTCTGCACCCAGTGTTCAGCGTGGATCTCCTTTGCCCATATTTCCCACCATCATTGGACACCTCAGAAGTAGCAGAACAACTGACACCAACAGATCTCAACCCTGACTGCCTACGATAGGAATCCAATGATTATATTATGGACAGAGAGATCAAGGGAACTCGAAAACAAAGGATCCAGCTTTATTGAGTCGTCAAAGCAGGGCAACTCCTGCACCAAGGCAAGTGGCTCACCCAGGGCCAAATTCAGCATAAATTTCCTCATCTGATGGGGGATGTCAACGCAATGGAGACCATTGATTCCTAAGGAGGGAGGATTTATCCATATGGATATCGGTGGCCACCCACCTTTTCCAACTGAATCAAAACAATTTTCTGACAATTTTGGCAATTTACTATTTTTAGCAGTTTTAACTTCCAGGGCCATTTTCAGGGCCTAAATGAAGAGATTTCAGGATAGATCCCCTCAATGATATTTGAAGGCATTACTAAGCCCCCAAAATGAATCTCCTTGATGATACCTTTCCAAGGATCTATCACATTCCTAAAACGGAGATCGTATGCAAAAGTTACGACCCCGAGAAGTTGATGTACTAACTTACCCAAACGGGGCCCACATGACTTTTGGCGCTTCATCTCCTAGGGTTAGGTTTTTGGATGTCTAGGGTTTTTGGAATTCTTTCTTATTGTAAAAAGTCCATCAGAGCCTCATTGTAACCTTATTCTTGTGAATGCGCACTGTCGTCACATCTCTTCTCAGAGATAAGATGCCACGATTCCAACAAGCTTGTTTTCGCTGCATTTTACAGTTTCAACTTATTTTGTTATTGAATAGAAAACCAGTTTTACTGTATCTCTATTATTTGGTGTTAAGCACCTGTTAATAATCTGTATTCATTTCATTCTGCTCATAAAATCCGGATCATTGCTTGTCTTTCATTAAGATCTGGTTGGTTAAACACATATTTCACCCCGCTATTATCCATCAATAGTAGGCATTTTCTGCCCATTATATAGTTTCGCCTCATTTTTAAGGCATGTATTACTACTGCCAATTCTAAGACATGAGTGACATAATTTCGCTCGTGTTCTTTTAATTTTCGGGACTCGTAACAAATCACATGCCCTTCTTGAGTTAGGACACCACCTAGTCCCTCTTTACTTGCATCAACACAAACTGTGAAGTCTTTATCTGGGTCTGCTACCTTCAAAATGGGTGTTGATGTCAATAATTCTTTTAGCTTGTTAAAGCTGTCTTGACACTTTTGCGACCAGTTAAACTTGGTTCCTTTCTTTTGTAGTGACTTGATAGGGTAGGCCATATTGGAAAAACCTTCTATGAATCTACGGTAATATCCGGTGATTCCCATGAATGACCAGATATCCGCTACATCCTTAGGTACCGACCATTCCATAATAGCTTTTATCTTCTCTGGGTCTACGTAAATGCCTTCTGCTGAAATTACATGTCCTAGATACTGTATTTCTTTTTGATAAAAGTCAAATTTGTCAAATTTGGCGTATAGTTTGTGTTTCCTCAACATTTGCAGAACCATCCTTAAGTGGTCATCATGTTCTTCCTCCATTTTTTAATAGACCAGAATATCGTCGATAAATACTACTATGAACTTGTCTAGGTACTGACTGAAAAAATTGTTCATCAGGAACATAAACGTGGCTGGTGCATTAGTGAGTCCGAAAGGTAAGACTACGAACTCGTAGTGTCCATATCTTGTCCGAAAAGTTGTTTTGCTTATGTCCTCATCTTTAACCCTAACTTGATGATAATTGGATCGTAAATCCAACTTTGAAAAGATCTTGGCCCCACCTACTTGATCGAACAAATCATTTATCCTTGGTAAGGGGTATTTGTTCTTAATAGTCATTTTGTTCAGTTGTCTATAATGGATACATAGTCTTAGAGTACCGTCTTTCTTTTTCACAAAGAGGACTGGTGCCCCCCATGATGAGACACTCGGTCTGATATACTCTTTGTCCAACAATTCCTGTAATTGTATTTTTAATTCCGTTAGTTCTGGTAGACTCATTCGGTAAGGTGCTTTTGAGATAGGGGATGAACCGGGTAGTAGGTCTATGGAGAAGTCTATTTCCCTTCTAGGAGGTAATTCTAGTATCTCATCCACAAACATGTCTCTAAATTCACGTAGGACAACAAAGTCTTCTAACTTTGGCTTATCTTCTTTTTCTAATAGATTCATCACTTGGATGGCATAAACTTGACATCTCTTTCTAATACATTTCTTGAGTTGCATCGTTGAAAATTGTCTGACTGATACAGGTTTTGGTATGCCTTGGGTTGTTCTAACAGTGCCAAAATCATATTTATAACTAAGCATCTTTGTATAACAGTCTAGTACTACTTTGTGTTGTTCCAACCAATCGATCTCAATAATCATATCATAAGATCCTAGTGGTAGGATGTTCAGATTGGTCGTTATCTTTTGACCATCTAAGATGAACTCAAAATCACAAATAAAGTCAACTACTTTCCTTTTAGTACCTGTTGCTAGTTGTACCAACCATGATTTTGCATGCTTCAATTTCTTAAGTTTATTCGACTCTACTATATTAGGAGTAATATAACATAACGTAGCTCCAGGGTCAATTAAAACAGAAATTCGAGTGTCATTGATTTTACCTTCGATTTCTACCACCGAGGACTGGTGGTCAGCTTGTCGACCTTCTATGGCTGCATTTATCCGATGCAGGCTTCTGCCAACGTCTCCCACTGTTGAGGCTTCCTCCAAATTATGAACAACGATTCTATTTGTTGAAGTTAAACGTGGATAATTCCTCCTTAGATGAGGCTCTCCACACTCCCAACACTCTAATGACTTGCAGGAGTTGTCACCAAACTTATTCATTCCCAGGTTTACCGGTTTACCACTACTTTGCGTGTTCGGATGATTGGAGTGAAAATATTTCATTGGGAAACTTTTTGTTGCATTCCGATAAGGAGCTGGCTAGTATCCCTTCTTCCCCTGATTCATTCGATCTTGCTTTTAATCTTTCCAGGTCTTAGGAAACTCTACCCGTTGTTTATACTGGTCATAACACATTCGTGCTTTCCTAAATACCTCACTCAAGGATTTGGGGTTGTCAAACTCAATTCTGTCCTGGTAGGCCTGTGGTAAATAGCTTAAGAATCGCTAGAATTTATCTTATCCTCCCGGATGTACGGTATAAACCTTAGTAGTTCTAGAAATTTATGTATAAGGTCCTCCATAGTCATCTGTCCGAGTCGTAACTCATAAAATTCTTTCGTCTTCCTTTCATAATATCTTTAAGAAGGGAATTGTTTCTTGAAATACTTCTTAAAGTCGAACCATTCCAACTGTTTCTCCTTAAGGCCCTTGGCCAATTTCAGGTCCTGCCACCAAATGCTGGCCTTTCCCTTCACATTGTAGATGGCCATTCTGACCTTCATGTTGCTGGAATAGTTGTAGATCTGGAATTATTTTTTGATGTCCAACAACCACGCCTCAACTTCTTCTCCTGTCCTGGATTCTCCATCAAAGGTAGCTGGTTTAATCTTTTTAAATTCTCCTTCAAGGTGGTCTACTTGTTTTCTTTTTCTGTCTGGTATAGTTTTGTCCTCAGCTAAAGAGGTCCCTTCAGATGAACTGTCTCCTTTTTCTGTTTCCGGTCCAGAATTCTTGGAGGCCCTTTCGCTGACTTCCATGTCATGGTTATCATCTTTTGGGATTTTCTTGATTACTATACTATGCAACGAGACTTCATTTATCTCTTGTTGTTTCTGTTGCGCTTTCTTCAATTTTTCATTTTCGGCCTTGAAAACCTGTAGTTCAACAATAAGATTCCTCATTGTTTCCAACACCTCCATGGGTGAGCTTCCATCACTGTTTTGTCTTGGATCTCCAGGAGGTCCTTCCTGTGGATTTCCTTCCATCCCGATTTTTGCACCCTCTTGAGCTGCCATAATTTATAAAAACAGAAAGGACTTTCTGTTTGTAACCATAAGGTTTATTAGTTTTACATAAATCGGAATAAATACTAAGCAGCTAATGTGGCCCTGTTCAGGCCCAGTGTTGTATCTTTTTCTCTGATATCATATGTAATATACCTCAAAAACTGTCTGGAAAAAAATAAAATAAAATAAAAAAATAAAAAAATAAAAAAATAAAAAATTTGTTTGTATAAATATCCTTGAATAGTTTGAGATTCAAGCAAGTAAGCTTTCTGTTATAAAGCTCGAGTCTCAAAGTTTGCAAGAGTCCTTACTATCATCGACTATCATTACCATTCAACTTGAAGTTTTTCTGATCGACAATAAATGTTTACTCCTCATTTCAATGTTTATTTCAATTCCTGTAATTATAATTACTTTCCTATTTGTTTGTACCTATAACCATTACCACAGTCGTAGCAACACAAACAACCTTGGGATTTTATGGGCAAATCCTTACATGTTAGTCCCTACAAATAACCCATTACCATATGTTTACAATACAGATGAATTTGGGGGTTGATGGCCTAGGCCTAATGCGTTAGTCCATACACATAATCATATGATGAAAATGACCAAACAGACTTAGAAAAAGTAGAGGATTAGTCTATGCTCCTCTGCAAAAAGTTTAAATATAAACACACCACTATTCCATATGCCCACTGGTTGTGACCACGGGCCTAATCAAAATGCCTTTCACATTTAGGCATTTTGGTATTTCGGCAAGTCGCAATCTCCGAAATGGAGCCAGATCACCGGTTTACAAAAGTTCATAATTTGATCCCTTCTTTTCTTAATCGAATGACTGATGGGATTTCAACGTTTTTCCCTTTGAGTCATCATGACTCCATCATTATAAAATTCATGATCATAAAATCTTCAGAGTGAGGACGGTTCACATAACCCACTGAGATGGACGGTTGACGGGATTTCAGAGTTTTTCCTTTTGAGTCTTCAAGACTCACAATAGTCCCTTTCAGCATTTTCGGAGTCCTTGATATGCTCTGATCTTTTTCATTTCGTGACTTCATCATTCTTGTCGTGAGTGTCCTTGACACCTCCAACTCCCGGTATCCGAAACTCTGAAATGGAGATTAAGTCATGGTTCAATATCGTTGATTAAGGGTAACTTGTTTTGTGATGGTAAATTCTATCATTGGAAGTAAAACACCTTATGGGATGTTCATTTGATTCAATTCTGAACGAGATATGTAATACTATTTTTAAAATAATTATAGGGTTTCCCTTCCGCCTACTTGTAATGGCATATTGGTTATTTTATTGGTTTAATATACTAGCACCATATTGGCTACTTCCTCGAAAGGATTTTGAGAAAGAAACCATACTGAGCTATTTCCAGCTATATGTGTATCTTGTTTATAGTTGACTCTAGTTCACATGATGGTATAAGAATTTAATTTGCACTTACTGTACTTGTGTTAAAGACTTTCCTTTTGAACTTTTAGGTGATTGTGTTGTTATTTACACAGTTAGGAATTTACTCAGGGGTATGTTTTAAGTTTCGGGATGTCCCTTCTTCCTTGGGATTTCGCACATCTCGTGATTAGTTCTAGTAATTAAACTGTGATAATTCGCTTCACTCCGACAATTTTCCAACATTTCAACCTATAACTTTTCATTAAAAACACCAGTTGATATAAAGATGTGTAAATGTTGCAGATGGTCTATGATAATTCTTGGTATTCGCAAGGTCACTTCCGTACTTTATATAAGAGATTAATCACTTCATCTCCTTATGATGGAGGATCGACAGTCGTCTTGACCCTTCAAGACGTAAGGGTTCACCATCAAGCGGTGGCTACCTTAGCCTTTGCAGGCCACCAAATACCATCACTGCCCTGATTTAAATTTTTCCCTAAGGTCGAAGGGGCAAGTTTTGTTCCTATAAATACTTGAATCATATTGTAATCCACATACAGAGGGTGAGACAAGAGCTTGAAAGCATTTTTTGAATTGAACTTGTGACTTTGTGTTTTATTTTACTGAGTTTGTAAAATCTGTTCATGTTTTCATTATTCGACATTTGGAGTTTATTGGTTCAAATTGCGTAGAGTTCTCTTGTTCTTGCAAACACCGAAACCCAAAGTGGCCCCACAACCTAATTGAATTCATGGTTCGACGATTACTTTTATATGTTGTTCATGCATCAAGCATTACCAAACATCGAAACCCGATATTGGCTGGGCCCCACACATTTTTTCGTGATTTCGTGATTCGGCATTTGACGTTGTGTGGTGTTTTGCATCGGGAGTTTGTAAACCCAAAAACCCGAAAAGGATCGGGCCCACACTCCATTTGTTTTTTTTTGCGATTCGAGAATTGTTGTTTGTGGCGTTGGGTGTTCGTAAACCCTGAAATCCTGAACCCCGAAACCCCAAAGTACCGGGCCCATATTCCATTCACATTATCGTGATTCAAGAGTTGTTGTGTGTTGGTGTTTGGCATTTGTAATCGCCAAACCTCGAACCCCAAAACCCAAAGTGCTCGGCCACAACTTTTTCACATTTCAGGATTTGGAAAACAACATGGAATTTTTTTTTTTGTATTCGGCATTTGTAATCACCGAAGACCGATTGACCTCCGTTTTTCACACTTTAAATATACATATATATATCTTAGACACTATGTAGTTTTCCATTTGTATTCAATATGTAGGTAAACTCAAATCTGCATCACAATTTACTTGTGGGGTTTTCAACTACAACGCTTTATCTTACTACAGTAGTAATCCAAACCACAACACAAATCTTCTTTAAGAATTGACTAGTCGTATCCTTCCAGTTAGTATACTTTCGGGAACTAGTATTCATAATAGTAATGAGATGCAGCAAAGATAATCCATTCCAAACTAGTAGAGAGACATTCTAGCAATTCCTAAGTTTGCAATAGGACACATTCGATCTTTCGTCCTTAATATTATTTCTAACATATACATTCTATCAAGTATGTAACCATTTAACATTCAGTTAGAGAAGAGACAGAAATAACATATCTCAAATAATATGTTGAAAGACAAAGGGAACAACCATGTTCCTCCCAACCGTAGAACAGGGCAATCAAACTACTTGCCCGATTCACCCCCTAGCCTGATAATGAATCCATGAGGGTGAAATTGCAAAAGCTTCTCTTCAGCAATGTCCTATAGCTCCAACAATTTTCCCTTGCCTCACACTCAAGTAGTGTTCATAACAACAAGTAAATCAAAAGTCTCATTTTCCAGCATACTTGGCAGCGTCCTGCCTCCTCTCATATGCTATTTATCAATTGCCCAGGTCTTTTCCCTCCCTTGGGAATTTCCACAGCTTTCTAAATCCTTGATTTATAGGGGCTGCCAATGGCCAAATCACTGATTTGTCACTTGTAATAATCATCCCAAAGGTAGTTCCAACATGTTCCCCACTCATGGATTCATGGTCAGCTAAATTTAACATGGTTGTTCCATTTGTCCTCCTGCAATCAATATAAAATATTATGTTTCCATACAAGTGTCATAGTCAAAATAGTTAGTTGGGTCAGATCAAGTCTCTGCCCAACAGTCAAAATAATTAATTACAATTACCAAATTCGAAATTTGAAATTCCCATAAATGGCAAAAATTTTCTAAATTCGAATTTACTAAAAATGGAATAAATTTCCAGCAATTTTAAATTTCAAAAATATTTTATTTTGGGGGATGAAACAAGAACTTCATAAAATTACGATCAAGGAGAAGTTGCCTATCAAATCCATTGATGAGATATTAGATGAAATGACATTGTGTTCCTTAGTAAGCTCAATATCAAGTTAGAATATCATCAAAGTCTTGTTGCATAAGTTACATAAGTTGCATAGTTGCATAAAGTTGCATAAAATTGCATAGTTGCATACTTTTCATAAGTAAACTCAATATCAAGTTGCATAGTTGTATAAAGTTGCATAAAATTGCATAGTTGCATACTTTTCATAAGTAAACTCAATATCAAGTTGCTCAAGTTGCATAGTTGCATGTTCTAGGGGCCTATTTTTTTCTAGGTTATCCTCTCCCATTGAGTTATTTAAATGGATATGAGGATGGACTAGGTTCCTTGGGTGATTGTAGGATTGTTGAAAAAGCACTCAACCTATCAACAATAGCCAACAAACCAACTGATTATAACATCAACCAACATCAACAACCCTTTTACAATAATGTTCATCTCATATATGGGCTGAGTGGGATCTTACTGTTTTCTTGTTCGGATTTCAATTTTCTTTTAGAAGAAGGCTAGAAATGGGCTCTGTTATTGACTATAAAAACAAAAATTTTGAAGGATAACAAACTTGCATTGTTAATATAATTGGTCCACCTTCTTTATAATCTGATTGGTCCACCTTCTTTATAATCGGATTGGAAGATGATATTGAAATCTTATTGCAAGCTTTTCTCTTCTTGATGTTTGATTTTTCTCTTTTGCTAATGTTTATGTTTTCTCTTGCTAATGTTTTCCCTTAGTCTTTTTGGATTAATTCTAAAGACACAATGATATTTTTCTATCTGTCTATTTTTCTATCTATCTTAATTAAGACTGATAAGTCCTAATAGACAATGAACATAGACAGATTGAACATGAAAAGATTGGGAAAAAATATATAATCAACCCCAAACTAATACAAAGTGAGCTAAATCGAATTAAATTAAAAGTTGATAGTAAAAGAAACATTTCAATTCATACATGGTCAAATAGGCTACAACGAAAATGATCACACATTGAATAGTTTCTAGACAGCGGATAAATCCCAAAAAAACATTTCAGCCAGGAACCTTCTGGATTTAATGATTTGACAGCAAAACAAAAGGAGATTATGGATTTCATTATTTGGAACTAAGGAAATACTTCCAATCGCTGAACATGGCAGAAATCAACTCAAATCCAGTTTAAAACTGAACTCTTCGTCTGGACCAAGTTATTCAGGGATTTTTAAACCTGATTCAATCAAACTTGACAAGTATTTATGAAATATGTTCAGGAAATACGGAATCTAGACCTAGGAAACTTGAAACAATCATGATAACAAATTGTATTTTGCTTCAAAACATTACCTTACTGCTTGAAGTTGGTGACAGAGGAATGTATACATTTATTGTTCAACTGACTTTCACAACTGCTCGGACAGCTCGGAAGCCAACACCATGAGTTCCAAGAAAAATATCCAGAAACGCGGATGTGGATCTGGGAGTCCACGATACGCGGATCTGGGAGTCCACCTTCACCTTCAGAAGCTCGCAGATATGTACCTCGTTTAAAATCTTCATTTCGTCTTCCAATAACCACCCTACCAGTAAAATCCTAGACCCACAGGAAACCAGCTGATCGAACATATTTCCATTAACCAAGTCTGGCAATGGAGTAAAGAGGGAACTGTCATTTTGCAGCTGCGTTCCGACAAGGTGGCTCTACAATACAAGTATCCATCACTGAAACATACCTTGCGGTGGTTAAGATTCCTCAGACGAATCGTAGATTTGAACACTTTGTATAATAGTGCCGCGCCGTTGAACCTGGCAGACTGCAACCACTCCACTTTGTAAGTCTGTCGATTACCGTCACACTCCCCTGCCACTATGCCTTTCGCGAGCACGACTGCCATGGATGACGGTGCCCTCATGGATGAGGGCACTCGAAGCACGAGAGGATGGCAGACAATTAGGTCATTCCAAACGGATCGTTTCAGATCCTGTGGCTGATCCTGATCCCTGGTAATAAGCATAATAAAGTTTATTATAAATAAATACAATAAATAATATGATTTTAATTTCTTTCAAATTATTCTTTATTATTTATCAAAATATGAAAAAAAAAATTGATAAATAATAAATGAAATCATAACCTCTCGATCTATCAATTGGCATACATCATCCTGGTCTTATAAATTCAATATGAGCAAATGGAAAAGGAGAATGGAGTTCCTCTCAATTCAGATCTGTGTTTTTTTATTCCTTTGAGTAGGCTGAGTAGGAGGTAGATTTAAACCCTAAAATCAGCTTTTCTTGTTAGTTTTGGGTTAGTGTTGTCTGTGATGGAAACGCTAGAGGTTAGATCATGCTCCGAGTTGCTAGATAGTTTGTTAGTGAGTTATTGTGAGAGATATTCTTCTTTTGTGAATTGCTGTTGAGATTTGGAATAGTAGTTCTATGGTTGGGTGGAACGTTCTTCCCAAGTTGCATAAACATTTTATAAAGATAATTGTTTATCTATTTTTGTTGAGTTATTTATGATTTCATAGCTATGCATTTACTCTTTGTAAGAGAATGGTTTTATAGGGTTGTTATAGACATTTTATTAGTCTCATTTGTGCTTGTTTAGAATTTCATTTAATTATAGGTATCATAAAGTAATTGAATATGTGTTTAAGTTGTGACAAGCTACAACAAATAAATTTGCAAGAAGAATTTTTTTTATGTGTTATTCTTTAAGTAATGTTCCGTGGTTCAACTCGGAAATGTTACATATTGTATAATTTGAATAGTGTTACTTAAATATGGTGGTTATTGTGATTAATTAATTACAGAATAATGATTTCTTGTTAGAATATATTAACCAATTAATACTATTGAAACATAGCTAACATATTAATTGAAACATAGTTAACATATATCATTCTTAACTTTAAGTTTACTCAACACCTACAATTATTACAAAATAAACATATATTATTTTATATGATTAAAATATCTATAGTTTTTTTTAGCAAATAGTAATTAATTGAAACATGGCTAACATAGATCATTCTTAACTTTAAATTTATTCAACACCTACAATTATTACAAAATAAACATATATTATTTTATATGATTAAAATATCTATAGTTTTTTTTAGCAAATCGTACTTATAATATAATATGTATAGGATAGATATATCTTAACAAAGATCTATTAATATTAAATAAAGATAAACATATAATTATAAATTAAAGTGAGAATTATGATAGTCTATTTTAAAATGATTATTTTTTTTCTTTTTTTTTCATTTTATTTTATTAACTTTATTGACTAACCAACATTTTCATGAGACAAGGTATGAAGCTACAACAAATTTTACAACACTTTATTTTCTTCCTTAATCTTAAATCTACTAAATACTTAGAAGAATAAAATAATTAACATTTAATATTTTAGTATTTAAAATATCTAAGTTTTATTAAGTTTTATTAACAAATAGATTTATAGCGAAATAGATTTGATAGTGAAAGAAGTAATAAATGGATCTTACAAAAACCTATTAATCCCGAAAACACATAAAAAAAATTAAGTATCTAGATTGGTTACCATGGATCTATTGTGCCATTTTTTTTTTGTTTTTCATTTTATTTTATTTATTTTAGATACATTGACCCACATTGTGATGGAAAACATCTCTTCTATCATGAGTTTTGATATCTCCTTTATTAATGCAATAAATAATGAGTGAGCTAATAAGTGGACAAACTTAATTTTTTAAGTAACTTATTCCTCTTTTTTTCTTGTGGGGGGGAACTTTAAAAAAATGTCAAGTTTGTCCACTTAAATTATTCTAATAAATAAATTACACAAGTAACAATAATATTTCTCATTCCCCTAGTTCCATAACATACAACCCTTATTCACTTCCTACAATAAATGAAATTTTGACCTTTTAACATATAGTATTTGTAGAGGTGGTTTTTTTAGCCTTCTGTTTTATAATGATGGTTTATGGTTTCAATCTTGGGCTTGAATAACTAGTGCAATAAATAAATAAAGGGGACAATCAACAAGAATATCTCTCATTCTTGTGGGCCATTATGTAACAACTCTATAATAAATGAAATTATGACCTCTTAGCTCATAGTATTTGTTTAACTAAGTTCTTTATTTTACAATGTTTGCTTAGTATGAACAAATAGAGAATGRAATTTTTATAAATTCAATACACAAAAGGTCCAAAACATCATTTAATATCAATAAATAAATTACACAAATAACAAGAAAATATTTTATATTCATAACTCCATATATTAACAACTTCTCCACTTCCTATAATAAAAAAACTAATAGATAAATTACACAAATAACAAGAAAATATTTTATGTTCATAGCTCCATATTTTAACAACTTCTCCACTTCCTATAATAAAACAAAATTATAGCATTTTATTCGTAGTATTTTTTTGCTATAATAACAAAAATTATGGCTTCTTATTAGGTAATATTTTTTCAAGTGATTTCTTTAGTTTTATGATTTACCAACAGTTGTTTAAAGTTTCTGTTGTAAAACTTAGATAGCTAATGCATTATTTTATCAGAATAAATAAATTGTAAATTGCACAAGTAACTTGATCTCTAATAACTCATTAGTTTATTAATGCAATAAATAAACTACACAAATCCAATAAATAAATTGCACAATTAACAAGATCTCTAATAAATCGTCATTTTATTAATGCAATAAATAAAGTACACAAATAACAATAACATCTCTATTAATACAATAAATAAACTATACAAATAAGAATAACATTACTATGATTTGAAGTTAGACCAACTTTTCATTTGGTTTTTACAATATTTAAAATATATATTTTTATCCTATAATATTTGTTAAATCATTTAATAAATTAATTAATTAATAAAAAAATAAGCTACACAAATAACAATAACATTACTATGATTTGAAGTTATCCCATAATATTTGTTAAGTAATTTAATAAATTAATTAATTAATACAATAAATAAACTACACAAATAACAATAACATTACTATGATTTGGAGTTACACGAACTTCTCATTTAATTTTTACAATATCTGAAATATATCTTTTTATTTTATAATATAAATAACAATAAAATTACTATGATTTAAAGTTATCCCATAATATTTGTTAAGTAATTTAATAAATTAATTAATTAATACAATAAATAAACTACACAAATAATAATAACATTACTATGATATGATTTGAAGTTAGACCAATTTCTCATTTACTTTTTACAATATCTAATATATACTTTTTATTTCATAATATTTATTAAGTAATTTAATTTTTTAATTTTATATTTCTCAATAATTATTTAAAACTCTTATTAAATTAGTATTTTTTTAATTTCTTTCAAATTATTCTTTATTATTTATCAAAATATGAAAAAAATAATTTAATAAATAATAAATGAAATCATAACCTCTCGATCTATCAATTAGCATACATCATCCTGGTCTTATAAATTCAATATGAGCAAATGGAAAAGGAGAATGGAGTTCCTCTCAATTCAGATCTGTGCTTTTTTATTTCTTTGAGTAGGCTGAGTAGGAGGTAGATTTAAACCCTAAAATCAGCTTTTCTCGTTAGTTTTGGGTTAGTGTTGTCTGTGATGGAAACGCGAGAGGTTAGATCATGCTCCAAGTTGCCAGATAGTTTGAAACAAGAGATATTGAAGCGGTTGCCAGTTGAATGCATATGTAGGTTTCGCAGCGTTTGCCGACAATGGAATGCTTTCCTTACATCAACCCGATTCATAACTACCCAATGGGCTCATTTCCCTTCAAATAAAAAGCCATG